>JAQGDQ010000658.1:37500-89827 GCA_030141605.1 Tubiluchus corallicola | reverse complement strand
CCTCTCTCTCTCTCTCTTTCTCTCTCTCTCACACTCTGCCTCTCTCTCCCTCTCTCTCTCTAACTATAACTTTGGAAAGATACTTTATATAAATCTTTCTCGATGTGCCTTCCCAAGTGGTTGTACAAAAGGTTTTACATTTTCATTTCATGTTTTATATATAAAAGTGCTTTTATATTTCAGGTTTGCGAATGATGCTATTGGAACTGAGCGGGCAAGAAACACTCTAAATGCAGAAGTGCTTAGACATCTACAGTTTCTTGTTTCACGTGACTATCTTTGAATTCAGAAGCATCTCGACCACTTCCGGCGTTGTTGGTTACCATAATCATTAGTTCCTCCCATAATCCTTCCACTGATTACCACTGATACAGTCATGGATGCCTCGCCCACATTTGTGCATTCATCCATTAAACTGGAACCTGATCCATCAGACGAAAGTGGCAATGACAGCGATGCAACACCAGACGATGGCAAGGATGATAGTATCATCGCCAAAACCGAACCGGACTTAATGTCTCCTTGGGAAGAGAATGAAAGTGACAGTGTCGAAAAAGGTGGGCAGGATATTTGCAGTTCACGTTCACCAGAAACAGATAAGCTCTGCAAAAGTGCAGTAATAAATGCACCAGTTGTAAGAGAAAATGAAGGCGAGAATACGTCAGAATTAATGGACGTGTCGGCTATAAAAAATGAGCCAACAGATGATGTGAATGATGAATCGCTCATAGAGCAATCCTTGTCTCTTAATAGCTCTGTTAAATCAGAAACATCTAATGATGATTTGGACTATAACAATTTTGTGCAAGAAAAGACAATGTCTTACAGTTGTGCGACCTGTAAAGTCAGTTTCTTTTCCCTAATCGAACTGAATGCTCACAAGAAGACGCATTCTCGCTCGAAGCCGTATTTATGTACCGTGTGCGATGGTACCTTCACAGACATGAGCCAGTTAAAGGAACATTTGAGAGTTCACACTGGAGAGAAACCATACAAATGTTCCGAGTGTGACTCGGCATTTAGGACACAGTCGAAACTCACTAGTCATGTGAGAATTCACACTGGAGAGAAGCCTTTTAAGTGCACTGAATGTACTTCCATGTTTAGGACGTCATCCCATCTAAGAGCTCACATGAAAGTTCACACTGGAGAAAAGCCATACAAATGTACTGTGTGCACGTCCAGTTTTGCTCACTCATGGGGAGTGAAGAAACACATGAAGGTGCATACAAAGGAGAAACCATTTGAGTGCAACCTATGTAGTGCCACATTCACAGAGGCGTACAGCTTGAAGAGTCACATTGCGAATCTTCACGACGGCGAGAAACGCTTCAAGTGTGATGACTGTGAGAAGGTGTTCAGTCAGTCATCTAACTTAAAACTGCACAGAATGAGAATACATACGGGTGAAAAGCCTTACAAGTGTGACTTTTGTGATGCAGCTTTTACGCAAAGGTTTAAGCTAAGAGATCACATTCGTACTCACACTGGCGAGAAACCGTTTAATTGTGCGGAGTGTGAAATGAGCTTTAGCCTCTCCTCGCAGTTAAAGTTGCACTACATAAGGGCTCATTTCGGTGAGAAGCCATTCAAATGCGTTCAGTGCGGGGCAGGATTTAATTCCTCCTCCCATCTTTGGTCACATGTGAGAAGTCACTCTGATGAAAAGCCTTACAAATGTACAATATGCAGCGCAGCTTTTAAGCATTCGAAAAGCTTGAAGCTTCATATCAGTGATCATACCGGGGATAAGCCATTTAAGTGTAGTGGTTGTAATGCATCGTTTGCTGTTCAGTCAAGGCTGAAGTATCATGAAAAAATTCACACAGATGTTAGGCCATTTAAATGCAATGAATGTGGTAAAGCATTCAAACATTCGGCAACTTTAAAAGTACACGAAAGAATTCACACTGGTGAGAAGCCTTACAAGTGTGACCAGTGTCCAGCATCTTTTGCAGATTCAAGTAGGATAAGTTTACATCGTAAAATTCACACAGGAGAGAAGCCATTTCAGTGTGAGGAATGTGGCTCAGCCTTCCGTGAGTCTGCTAAACTGAGGATACATATGAGAAAGCACACCGGAGAAAAACCATTTAAGTGTGACCAGTGTGATTCGGCCTATAGTCAACTCAATGGACTGATAATTCACAAGCGTGTTCATGCCGGCGAACGGCCATTCAAGTGTACGATGTGTGAAGCAGCATTCACACACTCGTCTAATTTAGACGTTCACATGCGAGTTCACACTGTTGAGAAACGATTCAAATGTAACAACTGCACAGCCTCGTTTCGTCAGTCTGGTCATTTGAAGCAGCATTTAAGAGTACACAGAGGTGAGCGGCCTTTCAAGTGTGACCAGTGTGAGGTAGCTTATACTACTTCATCCGCTTTAACAATTCACACAAAACGGGTTCATAATAACACTTTGCAGCAGAATTCACACAAAGTGTGAGGAATGCAGACTTTACTAGTGACAAGGTGGATTCATCGAGCCTCGCCAATGTGAGGAATGTGGATTTTACTGGAGACAAAGTGGACACCTAGTACAAAATGACCTTGCAAACGTGAGAAAGGTGGATGCTGCTTTGCCACTTTGAACACAAAATACGCAAAGCTCTAAACACGCAGTTGATGCAAACACGGCTAATACAGCTTTGTCTGCTTTGAAAATTCATGAGATCTTGCAAGTGTGAGGATTTACAAATGCGTGGTCTATTACACAAGCTTCATAATATGTGAAATGTCATGCAAGTGTTGCAGGTGTAAGACAAAAATTTGTCAGAACTTTTCAAATAAGCCTTTTTATAATTTCGTTGTGCAAAGGTCAACGGTTAAGTGTACCACAGTGATGTGTCTTAACTAGAAACATCGTATGACATGTGGGTAGAGCAAAGCCGTCTGCCACATCAGTTGTTTATGTGGACTTTACTTAATTATGCATTAGTCTGTACGCAAGCAGGATCTTGCTTGGAAACAAGAAAAAATGAACTAAGTATGGTTTTAGCTACCTGTTAAAACTGTTACTATTACAATGGCTCGTGCTGCAAGGCGTTGTCAATGGTACACGAATGCGCTTAACCTTTGACCTTTTCACGATCATTATCGACCATTGAAACTGTGAAAAGGTTCATTGCTGCACCAGTATAAGTTACAAATTTGTATAGTACCACGTAGAAATAATCACTAGTGGGGTTTTAGTAAGTTTTTTGGTGGCATTTTGTGCTGACTGACAGGGGCAGCTAATTTAGAAAAAAATCATTTTAATTATGTCATCTTTAATCAAATTAATTAGTTTTATAATTGTAATGAATAGGTGCAATTAGAGTAGGAACAATGTATCGTATTTAAGTTGTAATTTATATGGTACAATTTAGCACAAGGCTAGTAAACAACTTCAAGTCTATCTTTTGATAGATAAATTCCCTAGGTTTCATTCCGATAATTGAAAATTTAAAATTCAATTGTTGGGAACTATCCCGTAACGTTGTCGTTTTTTCCATTAATATTTTCTCAAATAAATTTAGTATGAAACAATTATTCACGCTTTGTCACAATTCATAACCGACCCAATAACTTCTTATCTGTATTCTACGTAAGAGCTTACCATTTTGCAAGCGTCGGAATAAGTCCACGAAGCTTCGACAATCAATTGTAACTCTTCAGTTTTTTGCTCCAACCTTTTTTGTGTAAATCCGATGATTTCCAGATGAAATACAGTACAATAATTGGAGAATCGCTCTATCAATTCATATATTTTACATGGTTGTTAACTTCTTGGATACAGTAAAATAATAATAATAATAATATTTATTTAAAGTCGGGTTTGGGTCAACAATTAACATTAGCTCAAAGAGCTATTATCGCCGACTGTAAATAACAACCTACAACTACATAACAGAGACTATTATTACCCCACTTTTACCCTAAATACCACTCGCCAGGCAGGGCAACAGCAGGTACCATTTTTAAAGTCTTCGGTATGGCCCGGTCGCTGTATCGAACTCATGACCTTCCAGACGGAAAACCAGACGCGTTACCACTAGACCAAAGCGTCTGGTCTATAAATAAATCTTTGAGTAAGTGTCATTTACTGTTGGACCTAAGGCTATAGCTTAACCTGTATTATATTTTTGTTTAACGTATTTATAATGTACTTGAAGTAGAATGTTTTTTATTTGGGTCACTTGGTGCATAATTATGTAATCTGTGAGTAAATTTAGCCGCAACACCAGCCATTAGCACGTTTTCTACATAAAAGTGCTTGCATAGCAAAACCGTCCATAAGTCGGCAATTAACATTGTTCTAGTTATTCACATATCCTGAATCTCAATTTCATGGGGATCATTTTGATGCCAAGCTCATTGCTCTATGTGATAATCCATGTTGAAGTTGAGGTGCAGGCTGCACACTGAAAAACATATTCTTGAGAAAATCACTGCTAAAGTCAGCCATTGTTTTTTGTCGCGTTTCTACAAAACACCTAGCAACCGTACAAATGTTGGTTGCTACGGGTGTTATGTTTAAGTCCAGTAGACGACCCTTCCTGACGAAGATCTGGGCTTGTGACAACACAAAAAAACCCCGAAGCAAAAAGTTATAAAATTAAATTTTTAGTATTTTTTGGACATTTTCTTCATAATGTGATGCTAGAATGTAAAAGTCCAATATATTTAGCGTCTGTTTTTTATAAAAAACAGAAAATCGACATTTGACCAAAATTTTGATACATTCTGCTTTGAAGCATCATAACGTAGTTTTAACTATGCCGACTTATGAACGGTTTTGGTTTGCAAGCACATATATAAGTAATAATTGTCAATTGGCTATTTAAGTGTAACATAAACATGAAATTCTTACAATAAACATGTTTTTTGAATGTCTTTTAGTATATAAATTTAACAAGCGAGGTACTATCAACCAAATTATTCGATTATACCTCTATCAATATGAATAACTTACAAATATATGAAAAAAACATAAAAATAAGAAATTTTAACGTATGCATTTTGCGACAAATCAAATCGGCATCTACATAATGATAATTAAAAATCACGGTATACAAAAGCATTGAAAATCACAGTATACAAAAACATTGGAACACTTGCTAGCTTTGCTTACAAATTTGCCACAAACGATGACACGTAGTAGTAGTAGCTAGGGAAATAATACAAGATTGTCCAGAAGTTCTAAATTTCAGGATGGTAAAACTTTTTTATCTTTTTAGGTAGCTTGATGCCTGAATAAGGTTCACTAAAGTGCTTGCTAAATCAGCTAGCCAACCAGACTGTTACTTAAGATGTTACTCAATCTGCTAGCCAGTTAGACTGTTACTTAAGATGTTACTCAATAGCCAGTTAGACTATTACTTAAGATGTTACTCAATCAGCTAGTCAGTTAGACTGTTACTTACGATGTTACTCAATCTGCTAGCCAGTTAGACTGTTACTTAAGATGTTACTCAATCTGCTAGCCAACCATACTGTTACTTAAGATGTTACTCAATCTGCTAGCCAGTTAGACTATTACTTAAGATGTTACTCAATCTGCTAGCCAGTGAGACTATTACTTAAGATGTTACTCAATCTGCTAGCCAGTTAGACTGTTACTTAAGATGTTACTCAATCCGCTAGCCAGTCAGACTGTTACTTAAGATGTTAATCAATCAGCTAGCCAGTCAGACTGTTACTTAAGATGTTAATCAATCAGCTAGCCAGTCAGACTGTTACTTAAGATGTTAATCAATCAGCTAGCCAGTCAGACTGTTACTTAAGATGTTATTCAATCCGCTAGCCAGTCAGACTGTTACTTAAGATGTTACTCAATCAGCTAGTCAGTTAGATTATTACTTAAGATGTTACTCAATCTGCTAGTCAGTTAGACTGTTACTTAAGATGTTACTCAATCAGCTAGTCAGTTAGATTGTTACTTAAGATGTTACTTACCGTATATACGTGTGTACAAGTCGACCATAAGATATTAAGATCTTCCAGAGTAAATGATGTCAACAATGGCCGAGTAATAAATCAATAGCCTCTTGTGTTAGTGTGTAAGATACGTGCAAGTGCCTGGGCCGAGTATATTATACCTACCCGATGTATATATATATATATATGTATTCATGTTGAGGGCCCTCAATGCAATCCACGATAATACAGCCTGGCCTTTCATCACGCATAATTGTTTGCAATGCTTTTAACTCTAGGATATCGTGGCCGGGATCCATCGTAACATTTCAGTCGCCGATTTCTCACTTAAAATAAAAACCCATGCCCGAAACGTTACAGTTTTTTTCAGTAACATCATTGGCGATTTCCATGTTCTGATCGAGTGCTCCATCACTAGTTTATTTACCCGTAATATATAAATTTTAACTTAATTTCACATACATTAAAATAAATTACAGTAATATTGTTAATTTTGTGAAGTAATGTCAAGATGCGAACTTTCTCTGATGTGAAGTATCACAGTATGAGTGTTCATTCAGTCCAGCGTATAATGAAGGATTATTTCTTTATATATTCGTATTGTAGACGACTCCCTAGCGATATCTCACAAAAACATTTCGTAAGTATGAGTAGACCCCAAGAATTTCACCTTAAAATCGCCTCCCATAAATCGACTTGTACATAAGTATATATGGTAATCCGATAGGCAATCAGACTGTTACTTAACATGTTACTCAATCAGCTAGCCAGTCAGGCTCGTTTTTCAAGGGACTACTCGATCAGCACCAATCAGACTGTTACTTAGCATGTTACTCAATCAGTTAGCCTGTTACTTAAGATGTTATTCAACCAGCTAACCATTAGAAACGTCACTCAAGAGACTATTCAATCAGCTAGCCAATCAGACTTGTCACTCAGGAGACTACTCAATCAGCTAGCCAATCAGACTTGTCACTCAGGAGACTACTCAATCAGTAGCCAATCAGACTTGTCACTCAGGAGACTACTCAGTCAGCTAGCCAATCAGACTTGTCACTCAGGAGACTACTCAATCAGCTAGCCAATCAGACTCGTCACTCAAGAGACTATTCAATCAGCTAGCCAATCAGACTCGTCACTCAAGAAACTATTCAATCAGCATGCATCCCGACAGTCACTCAACTAACCGATCAGATTATTACTTAGACATTACTCACTCAGTAACTTTAGGTGGTCAGTCAGTCAAACTGTCAACACTAATAATTAATTTTATTTCTGTGATTTGGGTTCTTGAAATGTTTTCCTCAGCGCCACAGGAAGATAATTCTCTACAAAATAAGCAACAATGTTGTACTCTTCTTGCTGTTGCTTCGTCGCCACCCTTCTCGTCGTATGATACGTCGTGATCAGTATCGCTTGAAAAATGTGTAAAATGTAAACCAGCGAGAAGCATATAAACACGGCGAAAAACAGGGGTCCCAGATAAGTCAACGGCACTTCGAGTACCTCCATTTCACCGATACCCACCACCATGTTTACCAGCGTCGTCACGGAAGTGGTGAACCCATTAAAGTCTCGATAAGTATTTCCAAAGATAAGCAGCCCGAAGGAAGCAAATGGTACTAAACAGAGCATCATCGTGAGAAAATAATGCCAGACCGGACCGATGGAACTGGACAAACTGAAGAAGTAAGTGGACATGATCCGATTGAACAGCATCATGCGGATGAGTTTGATCGATATGATGAAGACTAGAATGGCGAGAACGTACTTTAACGTGAAATCCCAGAACGCCGCCTCGTAGAAACTGAGAAATCTCGCGTGTTTATACGTAGAATACTTGTTCAACAACGTCTCGACTATCACGAGCCGCTTTAGGAACAACGCGATGGACGTGAGCGACAGCGACAGAATAGTCGCCTCGACGATGTTCCAGAATTCACCGAAATACGCCCAGCGGACGTTGTAGAACTTCCTGATTTCGCGAATGATGAACACGCACATGAGAAGGATGAAGAGGATCTCGGTCAACATGATGAACCACTCGACGATGTGCACGTAACTGATGAGGTTTAGAGTGTGGATCGTATACGTGGGAAATACGCCACCGTTGCTGCTAAACTCGAGCAACAACATGGCGATACTGAAAAGGTTCGTGTTTGAATTGAACAAAGTGAACTCGATCATTATCGCTCTAGTGTGGTCGTCTATCCATCGTGAGTCGATGAGGGAACGGATAATGGCTTTATTTAGAGTGATGTTCTGCGTAAATTCTTTGACGTAGCCGCCCCCGCTGTAGAGTGCAAATTTACCTGAAAATATCAACAGTTTAGTCATTAATGAAATTACCATCATTAGCCAAATTTGTTAAATTAGATAAGTTGGTGACACGTATTATAAATGATCACCATTTGCAAGTAAGTTCACGGCACTTTAGCTGTTAATCTTCAAGTATTTTGTCACACTGTAAGCTAGAACCCAGCATGTTTGTAACACGACCGGAACCTAGTTCACTGTTAAGAACATTTGTCTAAGATGAGTCACTGAACTGGCAGGGGTGTCACACCAAATTCGGTGCATCTTATCACCATTTGCGTAAGTTCACGGCACTTTAGCTGTTAATCTTCAAGTATTTTGCCACACTGCAAGCTAGAACCCAGCATGTTTGTAACACGACCAGAACCTAGTTCACTGTTAAGAACATTTGTCTAAGGTGAGTCACTGAACTGGCAGGGGTGTCACACCAAATTAGGATGAATCTGCATTTTCCCACGAAGAGATAAGCACTCCTGTATTTATTATGTACACCTGTATAGTTACTGTGTTTACAAAATGGCGAGGATCAGTAAAGCAAATAAAACCGCCCGGAGCGGGTGTCGAACCCAGGTGCTCACGAACTATTCACACGAAGCATGTGCACAGTGGCATAGCTAATAAGAGAGCAGAAGGAGCAAACCTCTCTCCCTGAAATATTCTTCAAGATTGGCACCTTTTCAACAACCTGCCTTATTACTTTGTTTGATGACGCTGCCTCCCGTATTTTTGAAATAAGTGTGAATTTATTTTGGTCAAAATTTTGGTCTAATGTTAATTTTTTATTTTTTATGAAAACAAGTGCAAAATATATTGGACTTTTATATTCTAGCATCAAATTATCAGGAAAATGTCCAAAAAATACTAAAAATCTGATTCTATATTGCCCATATTATCCACTTTTGTGGTTTTGATTAAAGTCGGTAACAACCAACATTTGTGCAGTTGCTAAGTGTTTTGAGTGAGACGTGATCAGATATGTGCCCACAGCTCCCCCTAACTTTAAAACCTAGCTATGCCCCTGTTGAGTGAGACATGATCAGATATGTGTGCACAGCTCCCCCTAACTTTAAAACCTGGCTATGCCCCTGTTGAGTGAGACATGGCTAAATATGTGCCCACAGCTCCCCCTAACTTTAAAACCTGGCTATGCCTCTGTTGAGTGAGACATGGCTAGATCTGTGCCCACAGCTCCCCCTAACTTTAGAACCTGGCTACGCCCCTGTTGAGTGAGACGTGACTAGATATGTGCCCACAGCTCCCCCTAACTTTAAAACCTGGCTATGCCCCTGTTGAGTGAGATGTGATCAGATATGTGCCCACAGCTCCCCCTAACTTTAGAACCTGGCTATGCCCCTGTTGAGTGAGACGTAACTAGATATGTGCCCACAGCTCCCCCTAACTTTAAAACCTGGCTATGCCCCTGTATCACATATTTTTACATACTAACCTGCATAGGGAAGAGTTAGCAACTGCAGTGTTGACTGAAACGTCCATTCATCGGGTGGAAACGTTGGGTAGAGTTGAAAGCGCCATCCAGACCTATGAGAGTTTATGTCTTCGGCCGGCCAGCTGTAAGGTCCGGCGCATCTTCGGCCAAATGGTCTCAGTAAATAGTGAATCGCACACAAACCTACAAAAGGCTGTTTTTAATAAATAAAAAGCCCATTTCTTTTTAGCCTCCCCGTAGTAGCAAAATGTGTAGGAACAGGCATAGGAATTTGACATTTTCATTTGGCACAGTTGTCGTCATCATCATCATCTCTATCATTGTCATAACTATTCTCAGAGCACCAATGTGCCTTATTTCAAAAAAATTTGGATGGATTAGTCCTGGTGTGCAAAGAAAATAATTTGATGACACGGCAGCTGACCGTGGGTCAGTTGGATGGATCAGTTCAAGGTCACACTACAGCCACGACTTTTCATAAATACATTCAGTTTCTGGCAAATAAACATTTTTTTGTGAAAATCCCATTTTTCTAGCTACAATTGTTGTCTCAGTTTTAGCCTCAAGCAAAAGAACTCTTGCAGCTTATCATAAAGACTCATCAAAAGTCACCAATAATATTTCAGTTACAGTAAAACGAGTATCGAAAATAAGCTATTATTATAGGAAAATAAGCAAATATTATAAGAAAATAAGCTATTATTATACGAAATTAAGCTATCATTGTCGAAAATAAGCAATTATTATACGAAAATAAGCTATTATTATCGAAAATAAGCAATTATTATCGAAAATAAGCAATTATTATACGAAAATAAGCAATTATTATACGAAAATAAGCTATTATTATATGAAATTAAGCAATTATTATCGAAAAAAGCAATTATTATAGGAAAATAAGCAATTATTATAGGAAAATAAGCAATTATTATACGAAAAAAGCAATTATTATAGGAAAAAAAGCAATTATTATAGGAAAATAAGCAAATATTATACGAAAATAAGCAATTATTATCGAAAAAAAGCAATTATTATAGCAAATATTATAAGAAAAAAAGCTATTATTATATGAAATTAAGCTATCATTGTCGAAAATAAGCTATTATTATAGGAAAATAAGCAATTATTATACGAAAAAAGCAATTATTATAAGTAACATCGCAAGAAATAAACCAGTTTCTCTACTGTATTATTATTTGCTATTTATCCTGATTTGTCACCTACAAGTTACAATAATGCAAAAATGTTGCTCCATTTATTTAAAGGCCCAGAAAAACATTTTTCATTTTCTTAGCAAATTAAACAATTTGTAAAATCGTTACTTTTTATTTATAACCTTGGCCGGCTCTACTGCTAGGAAACTATGCAGTTGTCTGGGGTGGCAAATTCTTGGGGGTCCCCAATACCCCATAGGTGTATGGGTAAGGGGCTGGCAGCTAAAAATACTTTTGCCTAGGGGTTGTCGCGAAGTTCGCCTTAATTACTTCGCGTTGATTAACTTGACTGGTAAATATTACATTGTGTCTTCTTGCTCATCTCTCAATTTATTTTTTTAATCTCATCCCCCCCCCTTTTTAGGCTTGTTATAGCATTGATATAGCTTAAATTTCCCTCTAATCTTACTGTACTTATTTGCTTCTGAATGACCTTTTACATTAATAGTGTTCTAGTTTTCTGTATTTAAGCTGTGTAAGACAGGTCTACCTTGAACATTTAGACCTGTGGGCTAGCCATGCTAATTGTTCCGCTGTGTTTTAGTATAGTGGTATTTTAGTATTTACAATTATGTTATTTCAGTATTGATAATTATGTTATTTGATTCAGTGATTGTACCTGCTAGTATAGATGTTATAATATAATTCCTCATGACTTGAAGAAAATATTGGAGGAATTGGAGAATATTGGAGAATTGAGGAAATATTTGATTGAAAAAGCTAACAGGCTAAATAATTGTGGGCAAAGTTTAATTTCAGTAACAGCTCTCCCATCTATTTCACTGCCCACAGGGGTCAAACTGTCTAGAGGCGGCCCTTTTTAAACTCTACCTCTAAACGTCAATTCCAATGACATCGCAAACGATACTTAACCCATATAACAGACACATCAGTCGCCAGATTATATGATTATTAGTACTGTGTTCAGTGAATAAAACGTACTGACTGACTTACTTATTGACTAACTGACTGAGTATTAATCACCTGGTGTCACTCTTAGCTGCCGTAACCGGAGAGGTCCAACGAGTCGGCTCGTCAAATCCGCTGCGTATCCGGGAGGGGCGGCCTTCCCGTTGTATAGAGTTTTCAAATACAGACTTGGCTCCAGCGTGTTGCTGATGTAATTCCACATGGTTTTAACATCGTTAACCTAGTAGTAAAACGAAGTCGAATCAAACATCGGAATGCCCGATTTTGTAAGAGGATGGTTTATCGCAGTAAAGATAAACGCGGAAATGTTTTGCTCGGACCCCCGTCTGTCTACCATTCACACCATCAAACTAAATTTGAATAATTTCTGAATTGTAAGACCGTGAAGCATTATAAAATTGTCAAGTCATCAACCCTGACATCTTAATAAGCCTTTTCGCAATTCCAGCAATTGATGACGATCGTGAAAAGGTCAAAGGTTAAGTGTACCAGACGACGCATTTGTGTACACTTTACAGCACATCGAAGTCCATGTTACTGTAATAGTAACAGTTTTAACAGCTAGCTGGAACCTTACCTAGTTCATTTTATTCTTGTTTCCAAGCAAGATCCTGCTAGTAAATCACTCTACACACAGGCTAATGCATAATTAAGTAAAGTCCACGTAAAACAATCGAAGTTACTGAACTGATAGGGCAGTAGGCTTTGTTTTACCCAAACGTCACGTGGCAGTTGTAGTTACGTGTTACTGTGGCCACCTAACCTTTGACCTGCAGCAACTGCACATGTGCACAACGAAACTGTGTACCTTTGACCTGCAGCAACTGCACATGCACACAACGAAACTGTGAACCTTTGACCTGCAGCAACTGCACATGCGCACAACGAAACTGTGAACCTTTGACCTGCAGCAACTCGTACATGCGCACAACGAAACTGTGAAAAGGCTTAATCGGCAACAATTGTAAGTAATAGGTTAATTTTTATATTGAATTATGCTCAAAAAGATAGTTCATTCATTTACAAAATACAACAGTAATTACTGCCATGGGTGGACCACTATGTCGTGATGTTTCCAAATTTTTTCTGCACAGTGGCGAAACTACGTTAAGCAGTATAAGTTAGTTTTACGACACAATTTATAACGCAGATAACTAACTATAGTGATAATTACTAAAAAAATTACACAATTAAAACAACAAGGAAACACAACATTTCAAACTGCCATTGCAGGGGAAGAAGTCGTAGGAAGATACTAAAAATATAGTATTCGTAGTAGCTGGTAGTATAGTAGTAGGTTTCATATATTATTTACACATCACATAAAGATACAAAAAACTATTTTTTTGGGTTTTCGTTTATATACTGTTTACACATTAAATATATATATATATAAATAGTTTTTGTATCTTTATGTGATGTGTAAATAATATAAAACCCAAAGAATCCTTATGTGATTCTTCCCTTTACTATTTTGCACCTCGTAATAAACTGCAGCATCAGTTCAAAACATCGTCATTGTTCCTTATTTTAATCCTGGGATTTTTTTAGTAACAACTGAAATTTACGCAACTATATGTAATGGAGGAACAAATGTAGTAAAAACGTTACCAAATCATCTATTTACCACAACGAGCAAATTTGTTACCACGGTTACGATCAAACATCCTTCCAAGAATTGGATTTTAACATACAGCACACAAAAAATAAGATCAGTTACAAAAAATTTGACACAAACATATTGCTACTTACTTGAAGGAATGTTGTATTTCCAAAATACATTGCTTTAATGACAACATTTTCAACTGTGTGTGTCACTTTGTAGGACCTGTTTGCACAAAAAAACACATAATGACATATCGGGTGGTGCAAAAAAAACGCGTCAAAGTTTTGCTCATGATAGTCGAATAGCAAAAAATAACGGAATGGATTGATGTCGTTCCTTGAAATGATTTCAATGATGCAGTAGTTTTAAAACAACGAGGCAAAAAGATAAATGCTGAAAAATTTTTGGTTGTCACTAGTCGTAAAAATTTAAAATTGTTGTCAAGGGTTTTTGTTTGTTAAATTTAATATAACCGTACAGTTACAAGTGGCGACACCTGGCCTCAATATTTGCATCCTAGTAAATTTCCGGTCATTTAAGTTTCAATGTGATGACGTGTTTATGTGAACTCATGATTTAATGCCAACGATGTATGTAAATTTTATTTAGTCATTTATTTTATTTACTGTAAGTCTCTCATTAATTTCACGTAATCGTTATCAACCTTTTGAGAGAAATGAGTTAGTTTATTAAAGGAATTTATATATCTTGTTTCAGATAAAATGTAATATTTTGGGTAATGGCGTTACAGTGTCAGATATGATGAAGTAAATGACTAAGGGGCATGTGACGTGAAAATGGTACACAAACAATAAACAGTTATGCTGAGCAAAATGATGACTTTGTTTGTCACCGTAAAGCCAAACAATTGTGACTCTAAATCGTACATCTAAATTTTGCAAATATTATTCTCATCAACAACTTTCATTCGTTTTCTCATTTTCGTGTTTTCATCACCATTTTTTCTCTTTCTTTAAATTATCTTTTATTGTATTCATTCATGCCATTTATTAAGTTAACTCAGCACAAGCTTTCTTATAGTGTTGACTTGATGTGTCTTCATGTGCTGATGTTTTATAAACATTGTATGTTACATATTATTCTGTATGTACATGAACACATTGGCATTGTACATAGTAAATCTGAGTCTACAAAAAAGCTCACAAATTCTCCTGCTGCTGTTGCTGCTGCTGCTGCTGTTACTGTTGCTGCTGCTTCTGATACTGTTGCTGCTGCTTCTGCTACTGTTGCTGCTGCTTCTGCTACTGTTGCTGCTGCTTCTGCTACTGTTGCTGCTGCTGCTTCTTCTGCTTCTGCTACTGTTGCTGCTGCAGTTACTGCTGCTGCTGCTGCTGCTACTCCTGCTGCGTTTGCTGCTGCTTCTGCTACTGTTGCTGCTACTGTTGCTGCTGCTGCTTCTTCTGCTTCTGCTACTGTTGCTGCTGCAGTTACTGCTGCTGCTGCTACTCCTGCTGTGGTTGCTGCTGTTGTTGCTGCTGTTACTACTACTGCTGCTGCTGCTACTACTACTACTGCTACTACTGTTGTTGCTTCTGCTTCTGCTACTGTTGCTGCTGCTGCTGCTACTACTACTGCTACTGCTGCTGCTGCTTCTGCTACTGTTGCTGCTGTCGTTACTGCTACTCCTGCTGCAGTTACTGCTGTTGTTGCTGCTGCTGCTGCTGCTGCTGCTTTTGCTTCTATCATATCAGTATCACACTATCATATTTAGTTTAGTTGTTTTCAAGTTAAATTATCACATATGAAAACGAAAACGAGACCTTTTCATCGATAATGATTGTTTCCAATATTCTTCCTAACGTGCAATTACGAATATACACGAATAAAAGAGGAAAATATTAAATAAATAAACTCAATAAAATAACCGTTTAATTTTGATTGAAAGACATTATCAAGTGGTTGTACCTGGAATCACACAAGTGGTGTACAATGTTTGTCAACAGTAGAGCATACAATGTAAACAAAGCCAACTCCTTCAGAACGTACTCCATCCTCTTGGCGTACCGTCGACGTCGCCTAGCCATCATTAATTCGTCTTCTTTCGGTGGTTCGTACGTTTTCCGTCTCACCAGGTTGCTGAAAATTAACAGCTTCACTAGATAACATTTTGCGTATAAATACACTTATAATCAATCATACGCGAACATCCTACATGGTCCTCATTTATAATGCAAAGCCAGTAGCAGCTTTTACTGAATTAAAGTTATAAGAAGAGTATAATGCATCAGCAGTTTTCCAAGCAAAAAATACCCGAAATGGAACCGCCAACCAACTCGTCACAGCTCCTCAGGGTGGAAGCATCCTAAAGTGCTGCCCACATCATCGTGTAGCCCTTTTTCTCCTCTTTCTAAAGAGACATATATCTCCTTTCGAGAGTCCCACAAGGTGCCGCTAGAACGTTTTTTCTGCAGGCTGTTTGGCCAAAATTTGGAAAAAATTGGGAGTTGGGTCCGGGAAAACGTCCGTTACGGAACGTCGGGGAACTCCCGCGAATTTTCGAACGTATGAAATTGCACTTTCTCATTTAGAGCTGGAATTACTGAAGGAACGGTGAACTAGTTTTGAAGTAAAATTAAAAAATCCTAAACAAAGTACATGATACAAAACACTACAGGTTTTCACAACAAAAGAGGAACGCCACTTTTTCTCCCAAAATGATCAAACTGCTAAGCCAACGACCAGCCTACATTTCTCATTAGGTAAGAACATCAGCCTTTTTTCTAGGCTGTATGTAGTAATTATGTCAACTATGGTGATTTTGACTAGGCATATTTGATCTGATCTGATCTGATTCTGATCTATGACTAGGTAGTTTTGTTGTCATTTGAAACTTTGCTAACTAGTAAGTAAGTAAAAAATTTATTTGTCTCTGAGTTTTACAAAATAAACATAAACAAAAGGTAAAAACTAAAATAAAGACGGAAAAGAGACGGGGTGGCGAAAAGACCAAGGGTCACCAAGTCAACCACCCCTATCCAAACTGAAGAAAATTAACTGACCTGTCAAGTGAGGTATGTACAAATGAAAATAATAAGCAACTTAACAAAATAAATAAAAAAAATAAAAATAAATGAGGCAACAAGTTCAAATAAGTTTAAATTTCCAGACAGTAAATAAGTTTGGCTATGAGAAGAGGCAAGATTTAAATTAGCAAACAAAAAGAAAAATTTAAACTCATCAAAAACAAAACTACTAATTACATATAAATCAAGAACTCAACCCGACATAAGAAACAATATAAAAACAAAACAAAAAACTAAAGCAATATCGAAGTTACGCAAATTACAGATACATTGAACAAAATATAACTCCAGTAAAAATAATTAAAGTAGGTCAGCGATAAACAATAAGGATAACGCTGAATCTTTTTTTTCTAGACTATGTGAATATTCAGTGAAATAGATGTTGAACCGAACCTTACATATACACTTACTTATACACTTACATACTATGCTCTTACTATACACTTACATATACACATATATACTTACATATACTTATACTTACATATACACTTACTTATACACTTACATACTATGCTCTTACTATACACTTACATATACACATATATACTTACATATATTTACATATACTTATACTTACATATACACTTACTCATACACTTACATACTATACTCTTACTATACACTTACATACACGAAAGATAGCTAAGAGATAAATTCGAAACTCAGATTAAAAAAATTTTTTTTCCTAAATCCATTAATTAACTGAATAGTTGCTGATTAAATAGAGGCGAAATTTTTTAACTGCAGTGTGCAATGTTTGGCAATGTTAACAACTGTTTTGTTAATGTCGAATTAGTAATTAATAATTAACATTCATTAAATCGTTTGTCACCCCCATCTTGCTACGCCTCTGAGTTCTACACGGTACAAATCAGGACATCAATAGCGGTAAGCAGTCGGCTTGTGATGTGAATGTGATAAAATTTTGCAGCAAGTATGCTGATTCAAATAACGTACCAAACTGTTGTCTCTTAAAGGAAAACCGGACGATTGTTTAATTTATTTCCAAAATATACATTTTCTTGTTTCAGAGTTTTTTGCAATTTGTCATTCTCATCCCTGTGAGTCTGATTTTAATTTACTCTCCAAAATATACATTTTCTTGCCTATAAAAGGTAGCAATTGTTTCTTATATTTGAATAATTAGTTTAGAATGTTAATTAATGGCAACCGAACACAGCTATTGCTTATGTCAGAAACTAACCGCAGTTTGTGCAATGGCAGGCGTCTTCCCTTGTGCATCAAGCACGTTTGCGTAAGTGTTACTGTTTGAACACGTGATGTCACGAAAATGGGCTTTACATCATATGACGTCAGAAACTAACACTGCAGTTCATGATCATGGTTATCACTGTACTGCCTTCTATTTATCGGCCTATTTGACGCACACGTGACAAAAAGGCGCCGCTGCCAATCTTAGTAGATTCACTGAGCCGCGCGTAGCTTTGAAAGTTTAACGAAATTTGAGTATCCGAGGTAATTATTATTTAATCAAAGCTTTGATTTTAAAAAAGCTTATATAGTTTTCAGTATTTTAAAGCATTCTTTATTCTGTACTAATGTTTACACAATCATCCGGTTTTCCTTTAACATAGTGTTTAATAACCCACTAGGACAAAATGTATTGAACAGAATCACATGTATTTTAGCTGTTACTTAGCTACAGATTAAAGCAAAGTTTAAAGGATATCATACTACTAGATATTCTATGATGTTCTATGACTTACCTATATTTTACTAAATATATTTTTACTAATCCTGTTACTTAAAGGACAAGAAAAGGGGGTACCTGAAGTAGGTTTCAGAAAAAAAACACCTTAAAAATCCTTATAGAAATTTCATGCACATAACGCGCTCGTGTTGAAAGGGTTTTTTTGCTTTTTTTTCATTTTAAATGTCCCGTAACACTGTTCTGATCACGCCATTACATGACGTCATACATGCCCAATGTAAATCTGGGGAAGAAAAGGAAATGTTAAACTATATCCCAAAAAACTTTCCATGCAAAGTTATATTATTTAGCATTTCGCTTACCTGCTTTTGAAATTAAAATGTAACTAGAAAGAAAATTATTAATTATTTAAAATGTTTTCACAAATTGGTAAAATGTCGCTGACTCACCCTCCAGGGTGCACCACTCATTAACCAAAAAAACGTATTTTTAATCTTATTGACAAGATGCAGTAATTTAAATTTTACTTAGTTAGTGACGTGTGCGCTACGAAAGCTCTGATTATTTTTTCAAAGTTTACACAATCTTATCCTACTTGTTTCAAATGACTTATAGTCAAAATGGCCAAGTTATGTTACACTATGCTGTTATATGTTCTGCTGTGCTATGTCAGGTTATGATACGTTATGTTATGCAATGCTATGCTGTGTTATGCTCTGCTACAATATGCTATGGTATGTAATGCTGTGCTATGCTATGTTACGCTACATTATGTTATGCTATACTATGCTATGTTATGTTAAGGTATACTACGCTGTGCTACGTTTAGTTATGTTGTTGTATGGTATGGTATTGTAATGTAATGTTAAGTTATATTATGTTACATCACATTACAGAAGCTGAAAGGCAATTTTTCTCCCTTCATAGATGCGGGCAAAAGGATTTTTCCGGAAAAAAACTCGTTTAGCCGACACATCGGAAATGCCTACAAACCTTTTACACTCGTCAATCAAATCTTTCCGGAGTAAGTCCAATTCTTCCTGGAGCTGAACATCGGTGGTCCTCTGCTCCAGCTCCACTGGTTTCTTGAATAACAGTGCTAGCAGAGCCGCCATGACCATGACCTTGACGGGTTCCGACACGCACATGCCCTGAAACGTCGACGTCACCTGTGACACTATCCACTGTACGCTCTTCTTGTAACCGAACTTCAGTCCGTACAACATGATGAGATAGGACGAAATGATGGACGACGTCCACACCGTCACCCACGCAATGTAGACACACCACCAAGGAAGAGTAACTTCCTCTTTTTTCTTTTTTTCTTTCTCCTCCTCCTCTTCTTCCCCTTTAATGCATAGCGAAAACGGCCACGGAGGCTTACGTTCCTCTTTGATTTCGAAATCGAAATCCACAAACTCCGCAAAGGGATCGATTTCTGATTTTACAGCAGGAAGCCCTATCCTGTGCACTCCGGCACAACTTCCGTGGGGCATGTCAAAAACCGTGTTTTCCCGCCGCCGTGTCCGTTTCGTGCGCTCTCTTTGTTTCCTTTTGGGTTTCGGAAAGGTCATCTTGAGCGTTCGCAATGTCGATGAGATATCTCTCATGTCCAAAGTGACCTGTTGCATGTCCTTGTGCTGTTCCAGTTTTGTAGTGCACGCCCACTCCAGCCACTCCTTTTCACTATCAAACAAAGGCTTCTCTTCCTGAAAAATGTGAAACCTATCAGAGCACTTCACAGCTATTTAAAAAAAAACTGCCATAAATAATAATAATAATAATAATAATCTTTATTTAAAGTCGGCTTTTGGGTCAATAATTAACATTAGCTCAAAGAGCTATGATCGCCGACTGTAAATAACAACCTACAACTACGTAACAACCTACAACTACACAACAACCTACAACTACATAACAACCTACAACTACATAACAACCTACAACTACATAACAACCTACAGCTACATAACAGAGACTATTATTACCCCACTTTTACCCTAAATACCACGCGTCAAGCAGGGCAACAGCAGGTACCATTTTTAAAGTCTTTGGCATGAACCGACCCCTGGTTCGAACTCACGACCTCCCAGACGGAAAGCAGACGCACTACCACTAGACTAAACCGTTCTGGCCATAGGTTTAAATTAGGAAAACTGTAGATACAAATATCTATTGTTCACTTGTTTGTTTTTCCAATGAAAGGTAAACGACGAGTGTTTCAGCTGCACACTAACCTTTCACAGTTTCGATGTGAGCACGCACAGTTGCTGTAGGTCAATGTGTACCAATGCGTCTTATCTGCAACTGTCATGTGACATGCGGGTAAAGCAAAGCAGTTTGCCGCATCGGGTTCAGTAACTTCGGTTGTTTTACGTGGACTTAATTATGCATTAGTCTGTGCGTAGAGTGATTTACTAACATGACTTTGTGTAGGAACAAAAAAAATGAACTAGGTAAGGTTCTAGCTAGCTGTTACAAGAGCATGGGCTGCGAGGCATTATCAAGTGCAGATAAATGCGTTGTCGGGTACACTTAACCTTTGACCTTTAGCAAAATAACTCTAGCAAAATAAAACGAAGAATTGCAAGCCCCTCTTGTAACTTAAAGTGGGGCTCAAACAATAAATTATTTTCGCATTCAAAGGCTTTTGGAGTCTTGAACCAGCAGTGGGTCAATTAGCTGACTAGCCGGTCCACATTAAACCTTCCCACAATTCTAGCGGGCCACATGCAGTTTTTTCAGGAAGCCAAGAACAGTAGGACCTAATAACAATTTTTTTGCATCCGATCTGTCGCACCATTACTACTACACTGAGGAAAACTTTTGTAGAAAATTGCTGCTGATGCCAAAGCAGTTCAGGAGGAGGAGGAGTTTCCATGTGATGAATTTTATTAGTTATTATAATCCCAATGACTTCTAGTTTTTATTTGGTAATTTTGTCTCCATTTTCCATCCAGTACAATTCAGACCAGTGTATCTGCTGTTATGGCAATGCCTGGTATAAAACCAGCTTCCAACAACACCCAACAGATGGGGCAGCAGTCCATATCTATGTTTTCAAATCAAAATGTATAACAGTAAATTCGACTTTTCTTCAAAAGTTGCATTTAAATAGTAGGGCTGAGTATTCTCTAGCAGAAAGCGAATTCGAATCGAACTGAATTTGTGACTTTCGAATTCGAATCGAACAGAACTTCAGCGTTTCGAATTCGAACCGAATTCGAATAGAGATTGAAAGATTTTCGAACAAGTTTTCGAACCACCAGTAAAAATTAGCCTTACAAAGATCATGTATATCACTAGATTTTGTTCTGCAATAAAACGACTAGTAATTTCTTTTAAAATGTGTGCAGAAATCACGGCTAAATTATACAAATTGCATGTTGTTTCAATCGTTTTAATGATCAGGAACATGTGTGATTGAAGTGCTGAATTATTCGAATCTATAGTTTTGGATTCGAATCGAGTTCGAATTAAAAAAACTCATTCGAATCGAATTAGAGCGTTCGATGCTCACCCTTAACCATTACTACTACACTGAGGAAAACTATTCTAGCAGTTATTAAAAATATTGAAAACCATAGATTTTAACTTTCATGTCAGATAGTGGTAATCTTATTACAATGTATATTAGTACAATGTATCACACAGTTTGTGTAGTACAGTGCATATTAATGTCTTGAAATACTCAATGTTCTATTTCAATCTTCCTCTTTTTCTTATCCATGTTTCTAATCTACAAGAACACTACACCTGATGAAGCGATGAAACAACCACTGATCGTACTACTGTCGCTTCTTGTACCGAGTACGCGACTGTAGTATTATATGACCGATTTAATTGTCAGTCTACTACACTAAGGTACTGAGTTAGTCTATGCTGCCATCTACAGTCGTTGTTTTACTCTAATTATGCAAAGTTTGTCAGAGATTGATTTTTGTTTCTAGATATTGTTTAATTTTGCTTTTATGGATAGTCATTAATCAGAGTAATTAGATTGTTAATTTCAAGCTTTAATTCTGGTTCTAACTCTCTTATTCAAGTTAAAATAGAGAAAAATTATAACACAGCTTTCTGTAAACCGATAATCTTTATTCTGCTATCAAAGAAGCCAAGTAGACTTTGATTTTGGTTTAACTAGTAGTCTGTAGAGTATAGGTGACCTTTCCATTTATGGTCTGTATGCATGAATTTAATGTACCTTCCAATAGGAACTTGAATCTCTGGTCATGTGATTACAGCTCTATTCTCTCAGTCATGCAAGTTTCAGTTGATCTAGAGACAGCATTGAGAAAGGATGCAAATTTTCTACTGTTAAATATCACATTGCAAACTTTATGACTGTTTGTTCAATTTTGTGATTGAGGCGAACATTGTATAAGTTTTACAATAAAATGATTGCAAATATCTACAACTACTGAGCCTATAGCAGAAACTAAAATCTGGGAATCCCCCTATATCAGGGATGACTACACTCCTACCAGCCAATCAGAATGCTTCTAGCATTTCCTGCACATTTGGCATTTCAATGACGGCTTCCATGATAGTTTGCTGTGTTCTGTGATTTTGCGTCGCTTTACATTGTTCCAAGTGAGTATCGTGAAATTTCACCATGTCCGACAACATCATTATAATAATGGTAATAATTACGTTTAGGAGCATAGTCCAAGGATAACACCTTATGTAACTTAATACTAATTTCCAAGGTGGTCCCGATTATTATTACCCGCATGTTACTTTGACAGACCCGTGTGCTTGACCGAAGAATCAACGGTACCATTTTTCAAGCCTTAAGTATGACTCGGTCGAGAGTTGAACCCACGACTTCCCGGGTGGGAAGCGAGCCACCTTTGGGCTACGTCACCCAGTGGTCACTAAGTGACACATTCACTTTAAGTGACAACCGTCTCGTAAGGGTCAACGCACTATCTTTGCGATTGTGGTGCGGACTTTAGCCAGAAACATCTTCTTGATACTTCCGACTCGATTCATCACCTGGGTCTAACTTTTCCCCATTTTTGCAGTTAACACACACTCGTCTTAAACCGTTTTCAACATATTTTTCTGAAACATCCTCTGTCATATATATCCTACGTCAGGGGTGTGCAAATTGCGGCCCGCGGGCAAATTGCGTCCAGCCGAGAGAATTTGTGTGGCCCGCGAAGAGATTTGTCAACCTAATGAAAGTGCAGCCCGGGCGATTAATTGAGTGTATCCAGCTGAAGTCCGTGCCATGATCCCAAAGATAGTGTGGGTAGTTTTTTCTACTAGATCGGATGCCATTAACCCTTACAAGACGGTTATAGCTTAATGTCACTGTACTACACAGACTGTGTGATACACATTACTAATATGCATTGTAATGAAATTACCACTATCTGTCCTGAAAGTAGAAATATATGGTTTGTAATATAAATTTTAATAACTTCCAAAATAGTTTCTTGAGTGTAGTAGTAATGATGTACGCAGGTCGGACGCAAAAAAAATCGTTATTAGGCCTTTCTGTACTTGGCTCCTTGATCAAACTGCCTGTGGTCCGCAGGAATTGCGGGAAAGTTTAATGTGGCCCGGCTAGTGAGTTAATTTGCACACCCCTGTCGTACGTAACTTGTTTACTTGAGACATCGGCTTCCACTTGTCATCGAAAGATTTTAACATCACAACTGAAAAAAGTGGCAAAAACGATACGTTACCACGTCTAGTTCCATAAAGTCCAGAGGAGGTGGTTTCTGCTTGCGTAAGCCTCGTAGGACATTGGTGAATTTTTCCTCCCTGAAATACAAAAATAGAATCAACACAATAAGGACCTCAGAAGGTTTTTGACAAAACATGGCATGAATGCAATATGGTAAGAGCAGCACTTGACCAAGACAAAAACAGCAGCACTTGGCCAAGACAAAAACAGCAGGACAATTGACCAAGACAAAAACTGCAGTACTTGACCAAGACAAAAACAGCAGCTCTTGACGAAGGCAAAAACAGCAGCAATTGACCAAGACAAAAACAGTAGCAATTGACCAAGACAAAACAGCAGCAATTGATCAAGACAAAACAGCAGCAATTGACCAAGACAAAAACAGCAGCACTTCACCAAGACAAAAACAGTAGCAATTGACTAAGACAAAAACAGCAACACTTGACCAAGACAAAACAGCAGCACTTGATCAAGGCAAAAACAGCAGCACTTGATCAAGACAAAAACAGCAGGACAATTGACCAAGACAAAAACAGCAGGACAATTGACCAAGACAAAAACAGCAGCACTTGACCAAGACAAAAAACAGCAGCCTAAAAAATTTTTTTGCTTACAAATAGCCCGAATTGTCGCAGTAAGCATGTGACAAATGACAACAAACTGTGTGAGCGACAGTACTTTTTCCACCTAGCAGCAGACGCTAGCAGTGCAGCGTACAGCATGTTATCTCAGATATGTGCATAGCTGCATGCGCACAACAGCCAAACACAGCAACAAACTGCGTGAGCAAGAGTACTTTCTCCACCTAGCAGCAGATGCTAGCAGTGCAGCGTACAGTGTGTTATCTCACATGTGTGCATGGCCGCATGCGCACAACAGCCAAGCACACCAACAAACTGCGTGAGCAACAGTACTTTCTCCACCTAGCAGCAGACGCTAGCAGTGCAGCATACAGTGTGTTATCTCAGATGTGTACATGGCCGCATGCGCACAACAGCCAAGCACACCAATAAACTGCGTGAGCAACAGTACTTTCTCCACCTAGCAGCAGACACTAGCGGTGCAGCATACAGTGTGTTATCTCAGATGTGTGCATGGCCGCATGTGCACAACAGCCAAGCACACCAATACACTACGTGAGCAACAGTACTTTCTCCACCTAGCAGCAGACGCTAGCAGTGCAGCGTACAGTGTGTTATCTCAGATGTGTGCATGGCCGCATGTGCGCATTAGCCAAACACAACAACAAACTGCGTGAGCTACAGTACTTTCTCCACCTAGCAGCAGACGCTAGCAGTGCAGCATACAGTGTGTTACCTCACATGTGGGCATGCCTGCATATGCACAACACCCAAACACACCACTGTGGTGGGCTGTAAAGCAAACAGTACTGCCCTCACGTGCTCCAGTTCGACACAAGTATAAAAAAGAACTAAAGAAAAAAGACTTATTATACTGAATATTATTATTGATAATAATGAGTGAAAACAGGGGGTGCTACAGCTCCAGGGGGTTCTACAGCTCCAGGGGGTGCTACACACGAGCCGCCATTGCGTAGGCTTCCTGGTTAACAATAACTACACTAAACTTTAATTTTTAAAGCAGACACGTGTTTAGGAAAGCAATACAGTACAATATTTTAACAAAACCGCGGATCATAAAACCAGCTGCATTTTAAAACCATATAAGCACGGTTTGCATTCACTTCCATAGAAGTGTTGGATGTTAAAAAATATGGTTACTAAAACCATATGCGGCATTTAACAAGAAAACATTTTTCAGTAATAGGGCAACAAGAGCAAAAGGAGAATACAAAAATAAGATGTATTCTTAGCAGTTAGAGCAATAGGAGAATACAAAAATAACATGTATTCTTAGCAGTTTTCCCAGTTTTTAAGAGACACAGTTGAAATTTAAAGGAAGAATCAACCCTCGAACAACATTGATTGCATTTTAACATACAACTAAAAATATTGAAATCACCACACAAGATATGTGTATAGAATGCTTTGGTTAAAATGTAAAAGAAATTTAAATATTTTTTCTCTCCCGCCGCCGGTTTAGCGTTGGGATGGGTGGTTTTGACATCAATTTTCGTAGCCTTGGCATCCAAGAACTACAGTCGGTTTGCCCACTGCTTGGCCGCTTTTCATTCGTTTGACGAACGATTCGAGATATCTCGACATGAGCGGCATTTGAACCCATAACCTCCGGATCGGCAGACAAGTGCCACCCGCTAGGCTAATGTGTATTTCACAAATTTGTAATCTTGACGAAAGGTCAGATAAAATGAGTGGGTCTTTATGAATAAATTAATGGCATTTTGGGAACCAATGATGATAGCTCGTAAGGGCATTATTTACAGAAGTAGACGTAATGATCTTTGATGCGTAGAGGCTGCAGAATTGACATCAAATGAGGTCCGTTAAGGAAAAAGCTGAAGTGCTTGCCAAGAAATGACTGCAGTTTTCCAAACAAGATCAATTAGCTGAGTTGTAAAAATAAAGTCTAGGTTCAGGAGTCAAGTAATCTGGAACGCAAAATTGATATCTTGCAATGCTCCTTCTTGTAGATGCATCAGATCTGCTTTTCTATGCTTGAGCATATACTAGCTGACTTGAAGTTAATATAACTTAAAAGCAGGCCGTTTTCACACTCATTTTAACCTACAAACTAAATAAAAGATTTTATTAGCTATAATAGGCTATTTACCAAAATTGTACTTAACAAATAATAATCAATTGGAAATTTAATTAACATCTGATAAATGCAGTTGAAGTTTACAAGTACGAAATGTAAAATGTTTCGTAGATGGGTTTAATGCACTGACGCTGAAGTACAAGGCAATGGTTGGCACTTGCACAAAGAAGTTTCTGTGTATCAAAGGCGGTTAACAAAACGAAGTTACAAGTTTATGTTTTTGCAGGTTCTGTGTGGCTGTGTTGCATTTATCCTGGAAATACCAATAATAATCTACATTGGGCTATATCCTCGTATCAGTTATTTCGACTCCTCTATTGGTGCTGGCATTTGGTGCGGAATTTTCTTTATTATTGCCGGTGGTTTAGGTCTTCGTGCAGCTAGCCAAAAACGGAAATGCTTAATTGTTTCTTTAATGGTGTTAAGTATTCTTGCTGCAGTATTTGCAGGCACTCTTTTAAGTTTAGCTAGTGTATACTTAGTTAATATGCGAGATAATTGTATTTACCACTACAAGTGTTACAATGCCTACAAATTTCTTCTGGCTGCTTTCTGGATCCAAATAGCATTAGCAGTTACAGAAATGCTTGCTTCTATTTGGTCTGCGTCCCTTTGCTGCAAGGCAGTTTGTTGCGGAGCAGTAAGTAATCCAGGAGTTGTATACTATGCACCTGGTCAACAAAGTGGAGTTTTGGTTACACCAGGAGTGCAAGTTCAGCAGCAAACACAGTTCCAAGGACAGCAGCTTACAGGAGGGCAAGTGGTTCAGCCTCTTTATGCGTATGGTACGACAGTGCCAAATATGCAGTAGGAAACATGATAAATAGCTAATTATTGGAGAGCACTTTTAAAAATACAGTTTTGTATCTTGCTCGTATACATCTTATATGTATTGATAAAGCAGTGAAGCAACTGTAATATTGAATAATAATTTAAATGTTGATTTTAATGCCGCTTTTTTGTTGTTATTTGTTGTTAAAACTGTTACAGTGGAATAAGTTAGGTGCAGAAATTACTATGGAGTGACCTAAGCCTATGGAAATTCAAAATGCTAGATCAGAAAGTAAGCTAAAGACTATTCACTGACTTTTATCAGTCTAACTGATCGATTTTGTGACTAAAATGAATCTCCCTGAATTGTTCGTTATTTTAACGAATTTCTCGCGATAGTACGAATTTGTTCAATTGGTTTAGGTCATCGATCGATCTTGGTGCCTTAATATCATCATTATTGTTACTCTCAATTATCATTATTATTACCGATTCGTCATTATCGTCACCATTATAACCATCATGTAGCTGTCATTGCTAATATCGCCAACATTGTCGTCATAATTAACATTACTAGCATATTTACTTTTTATTTGTTCACCTATTAGTTTTCCACGCTGTTGTGTATTCTTTTCGTCTGCGATTTTGTAATTTTCGTGTAAAAAATTGATATTCAGAAATAAAATATTGTTACGGAGGTACCTGTGTCGGGTCAGGTGCTACAGCTTTGATTTCTGACACAGGTGCTCCTCGGGTGTAGTGCTGTTACTGAGTTAGTTAGTTACTTTTTGTGCACGTGTATTTTGGTTCCCTATTAGTGCTGTTAATAAACTCCGTACAGTGTAGTTTTTTCGTATTTTAATTTATGAGAGTTAAATGACATGCTATAACAGGTATAAGGTACTAGTTTACAGACATTAACTTAGTTAATTAACATAACATTTGTAGTTAAGTAATCAGTTAGACAACTATAGTAAAATGGATCTTCATGATGCGCAGTATCAAGACTGCAATGCTATCTTGGAGTTCGATCCCCTGAGTCGAATTTAGTCCAATATCTATCCATTTAAAATATCACATGCATTAGTTTTATACGCACTTCAATGCAAATTGGGCTTGATAGCATATAAAATAGCTATATAAATGTTGTAAATCAAATGGCAGCATTGATTGTGTCAAAATGTATACACTTTTTACCGTGCTTGAAAATGAGGTGGTACATGAAAAATCATCGTATTTTCCTTTAAAGGAAGAACCAACCGTCGAACAACATTTATTGCACTTTAATATACAATATACACAATGAAAAATATTGACATCACCACACAACATATGCGCATAGAATGCTTTGCTTAAAATGTAAAAGAAATTTAAATATTTTTTATCTCCCGCCAAATGAACGTTGATGCCCGCATATTTGAAAAAAATGACGTAAGCTGGTGTCTGCTGGGCAGCGTGGATGCTGTGAAGGCAAGCAGTGATGAAGGTACGCGTTGAGAAATTTCTACAGTTCAGTCAGAAGTTCGGTTATTCTAGCTTTGTATTTAACTGTGTTTATGCATGCTAGTGTTTTAAGCAGCGACTGCTGTACACATGCTAGTGTTGTAGTGCTGCAAGTATCTACTAAAAATGTCCTACCATTCTGCTCTTGGTCCATCACCAGGAAATGTAGCAGAAGCTTGAAAGAACTTGAAAATGATGAAGTTGATGGGAAAAATGATCAAACTGCTTTCAATACCTGAAAGTAAATTAAAGCTTCCATAAGATCTGGGGATAAAGTTTATACGATAAATTAGTAGGAGGAAAAGGCAATCTTAAAGTAATGTCCCAAAAGACTTTCCATGCAAAGTTATGTTACTCAGCATCACGCTTACCTACCTGAAAGACTTATGTTACTAGAAAAGAAAATTATTAATTATTTAAAATGTTTTCACCAATTGGTAAAATGTCGTTGACTCACCCTCCAGGGTGCAGCACTCAGTAACTAAAAACGTATTTTTAATCTTATTGACAATATACAGTAATTTTAAATTTTATTTAGTTAGTGACTTGTGTGCTACAAATGCTCTGATTATTTTTTCAAACTTTACACAATGTTATCTAAACTTGTTTCAAATGACCTGTCATCAAAATGGCTGCGTCTAACGTTCATCGCGGGAGTTTAAATTTACATGTTTTATACAGCGTGACTGCCGATTGAAGTCCTGCTTGCAAAAAGGCAGTATGTAAGTGATATAAAATTTCAAAACGAATTTTTCAAGCTTTATGTTTATGAAGGGTTTTCTCGTGCTGTGTGCGCATGCGCTAAATACAAGTCCAACAGTCTTTTAGATGTAATTTATGATTTTTTATTGTCCAAAATGGGCAATCATCGTCTCGTCCCAAAATCACTATCACATCATGACATATTTAACTGACTGACTGGCTGATTGACTGACTGACTGACAAATTATGGGCAACTCGACTTCGTTTTGTCTGAAGCAAATAAAAACATTTTCTGCTAATCCAATGTTAAAAGGATAATTAACTGCTATAATGAAAATGTATGATAATATTATGAAATATGAAGAAATCAAACTTACATCTTTGCCGCATCTTACTAACTTGCTAAAGAGAACTCGACAACAAAATTTTGTTATAAAACGACACGACGTACTGAACAAGAATGACTTGTTTCCTATCCAGTCTGCAAAATGACGCAAATGGCCTATTTCCTGTCCTTGCTCACCTGTCTATCAACAGCATAAGTTTGCAAAAAAAACACAAGGAGGCACCACGTGCTTATATCCAAAACAAAAAGTAAAAAGCAACGAAGTACAAAAACAAGAATCACGTTAAATTCTATGGAACGTTATTGAAACAACATGTGGCAATTGTATACAGTAGGCACCCTTTCCCGGAAATAATATGTGATTATATGCCCACACTGTATCTCGACACTAGGCGGAGGAGCTGCACAAACAGCCAACGGCTGGAGAAGGTCAAGTGACCCAACGGCCATGTATAGAGGAGTAGACCTTCCAAATCAGGAGTGGAGCCCCGAAGGCGGACCAGTCCAGCATGCTCACTGACTCCGGCACCTCCTGCAGCCAACCTGGTGCCAAACGTATTGCTCCGCTTTCCTTTGGACTACACCAGGGAGGAAGAGAGGGGGTTCCTGTTGTCTGGGCAACTCAGGATCTCCATACACCTTGCCCAGGCGTGCGCCCTGGAGACGTTCAAGGATCGCACTGCTCAGCCACAGTCGACGCTGCAGCTCCATCAATGTGATCAATAACTGACTCTCTTGGCGCACACACCATGGTCTTCCAAGACAGAAGGATGCCAACTGCATATTAACAGCCAATTCATCTCCAATTTGAACATAGGAGGAAGTTTCGCCATAATATAAATCAGAACGTCTCAGTTAATTCCCAATCTCATCCAAGATGTCAAAACCGAGCAGTTTCGGCAGGACTTTAGATGTGTGATTTCACGTTATAAATCTTGGCTACATAAACAGATCAAGAAATTCACTTTTCCATGACCTGTAGGAATCAAGCTTGTTTAGGCATTCTTAAAGTAACCAATGAGAGGAAAGCATGCATGCATTAAACTCAGATACGTTACTTGTACATACGTTTATTCGCCAGAGCATCTCATACATACGTGTACAAATGCAAGGATCGCATTGCTCAGCCACAGTCGACGCTGCAGCTCCATCAATGTGATCAATAACTGACTCTCTTGGCGCACACTCCATTATCTTCCGAGAACAAAGTATGCCAACAACAATAAGGTACATAATGAAAAAGTAAAATTAATATTAAAGCACAAGAAAACCCTTCATAAACATAAAGCTTAAAAAAATTGTCATGAAATTTTATATCACGTACATACTGCTCTTTTGAATACAGGATTTCGATCAGCAGTCATACCGTACAAATGCGTACATTTAAACTCCAGCGATGGCCGTTAGATGCAGCCATTTTTACGACAAGTCGTTTGAAACATGTTTAGATAACATAGTGTAAAGCCTGAAAAAATGATTAAAGAATTCGTAGCGTAAACTTCACTGACTAAGTAAAATTTAAAATTACTATTGACATTAATCTTGTCAATAAGATTAAAAATACGTTTTTGGTTAGGGAGTGGCGTAACCTGGAGGGTGAGCTGACGATATTTGATCAATTGGTGAAAACATTTTAAATAACTTAATAATTTTCTTTTCTAGTTACATAAATCTTTCCAGCAGGTAAGTGAAAGCTAAGTAATAGATTTGCATGGAAAGTTTTTTGGGACATTGTTTGACCTTGTCTTTTCCTCCCTTGATTTACGTTTGGTACATGACGTCATGTAATAGTGCCGCCCTAACAGTATCGCGGGAGATTTAAAATGTAAATAAACAAAAATTACTTTCAATGCGAGTAAGATATATGCATAAAATTGCTGTAAAGCAATATAACTTTTTAAGACAATTTTTCTGAACTCTACTTAAGGTGCCCCTTTTCTTGTCCTTTAAAATGACATCTCGAAGCTCAAGTGCTACTACAAATTAGTTAGAAATCTAGCAAAGGCCCTTAAAACATTTTGCGTATAAATGCACTCATAATCAACAATGCGCGAACATCCTACCTAGTGTTCGTTTATTTTCCTAACGCAAAGTCAGCAGCAGCAGCTTTTACTGAATTAAAGTCCAAGGTTATAGACAGAGTATAATGGATGACGTCAGAACAATGGCTTTGCGTCAGCAGTTTTCTAAGCGAAAATTGCGGAAAATAGAACATCTAATTAACTCGTCGGTACTCCTCTTGGTGGACGTGTCCTAACATATTTGAACATATCATCGTGCAGCCCCGTTCTTCCTCCTTCTAAAGAGCCGTATATCTCCTTCTGAGAGTCCACCAGGTGCCACTAGAATGTTTTTTCTGCAGGCTGTTTAACCAAAATTTCTAAAAAAAATCGCGAGTTGGGTCTGGGAAAGCGCCCGTTGCGGGACACCGTGGCCCTCTCGCAAATTCTAAATATGCCTACTACACCCACTGCCGAACGGGCTGTCTCTCCATAGCCAGCACCGCCCATGGCCCGTTCCCGTTCTTCAGATCTCAGCCATATAACTTATGCAAAAAATGGCAATTTAGTTAGATTTCATTAAATAAATAGTACAGTTCATATTGCTCCTGCTTAATTTGCACAAAGTGTATATGAGAAGCACTAATATAATAACGTTTTGACTAATTGTACATAAAACCACATAATATGTACTGGGTTTCAATTTGGATTAATTAAATCTTAATTTCAATTGTGAAATTTCTGATACAAAACCAGCTGAAAAAGAAAAAAAATCAAGATTAAGACTGAGCCCGGATTTGAACTACAGTCCTCTGGGGGCATTTCAAGTGCGACATCATGACCACACAGCCCCTTGTGATCTATCGGATTAGTTGGTGCATGAAAGGGTTTTAGATCTATCTACCTATGGCAACTGACGCCCAAGAAAAGTGGACATCGCCCACGTCGTACTGGTCAGCGGGATCGTCCGTAGGGATTCCATAAAACATCAAATTGGTCAACATTTCCAATAGTAATATGCATAAAGCACAAGATAACCTCTGAAAAACAAAGTAACAAAACAAGTTAGTACGTTGTTATCTCTCCGGCTAGCATGGGTACAGTGAAGTTAGACAATGTTTGTTATCTCTCAGGATAGCATGGGTACAGTGAAGCCAGGTGTGGTGATTCTAGAGCATCATTATTCATTTTTGCATTACCTGTAGAGTTTGTTTGACATGCTTGGCCGCTTTTGCATGAGAGGTTAGATAGCCTTAGAATAGGAACAAATCCTGTTCTAGTGGCATAGAGTCCAGTAGTTGTGTGGTCAGTCTGCCACTGTTGTAAAATCTGTATGTCTCTGTTGATTTCTGAAAACTGGCTTAAAGTTTTTTCTACAGATCCTCAAACGTTTGTAAGTTCATGTGTTTCTTCATTTTTATGCAAAGCTTTGCAGTAATTTATTTGTCAGCTTAATAGTTTCTGATAGTGTTACAGTGATGCCTAATTATTGATTTTTGCAACTGCATATGCATATGGGTGTAGGCGTGCATGTTGATTTGTGATATGTCAGGAAGTTTATTTATTAGTAAATTCTGCTTCAGTATGCTTGTTAGTTTGCTAATGCTTGTTCCTTTTTTATTTTTTGCACGTCTGTTATTGATTTATTTTTGTTTGATGTTCTTTTTTATTGTTTCTATTGCAGTTTCACCTTTTTTTTACAATGAGCGGAAAATAAAATCTGTAAAACAAATAGCCAGTTTTCTACAAACGTGATTAAGTTTCTTTTGCCAGACAAAACAGAAAACACTAAACACGTGTTGTTGAGTCGTTTCTCCATTTTGTGGCCCGTTTTTTGTGCTTAACCCTTTCACTACGTTGTTGCTTTTTAACAGGGCCAATTTGGTTTTTGCATATTTCACAATAACTTCTTGTGGTGTGTTACTAAAAACATAATCTTATAAATAAACAAATAGTCATCTATTAATAAATGCTAATATTGAATATTAGTTTTATTTACACACACATACATGCACTCATCCAAGCATGCATGCATGCACACACCCACACAAATAAACACATACTTATATTTAGAAGCCAATTTTCACAAAAATCCATATTGCTAATCCATAACATGCAATTATTTTAATTATTTTATAAGTATGCAGAACAAATGACTAAACACATTTCACCAACTATCAACAAGCAATTTTGCAGGAGAACGTACTACACAGGGAAATGCACCTGGCTTCAGATGCTGATTGGCTGGTTAGCGTTACTTGTTGTGAAGCAACCCCAATCCCACGGCTGTTAAACTTTACTAAAAGGTTTTTGCATAGCCGTAGCAGTGAAATAAACAGACCTGGGTGACTGCGCTTAGTACTGAGCTCGGATGGCGCTCTACTGCCTTCCGTCCCTTACAAAAAAAACATAAGTGGCAGTGTGTCAGCTACCGTAGTCAAAGGGTTAAATGCCTAAACACTTTTAGCACTTTAATAAAAAGTAAATAATAATCATCTTTATTTAAAGTCGACTTTTTGATGAACAATTAACATCAGCTCAAAGAGCTATTATCGCCGACTGTAAATAACAAACTACAACTACAGAGACTATTATTACCCCACTTTTACCCTAAATACCACGCGCCAGGCAAGGCAACAGCAGGTACCATTTTTAAAGTCTTTGGTATGACCCGGCTGTTGCATCGAACTCAAGTCCTCCCAGAAAGCACACGCGTTACTGCTAGACTAAACCGTTTGGCCATTTTTTCTGGATTATTAATTAGAGATCAAAATTTCCTTAAAACAATAATATTTCTGACATCAAGTTGTCTTTTTGTGAAATCATAATGCAAAAATGCAGAATTTCCTTAAAACAATAATATTTCTGACATCAAGTTGTCTTTTTGTGAAGTCATAATGCAAAAATGCAGATGACCTCATCAAATTCCATAGTGCCATTTGTGCACTTAAAAACTGCATGCGTGGAAAGCAAAGTGATTTTAAAAAGCACAAATAAAAATCGGTAGATTAAGAATAAAAAATCGCACGTAAAGATGAATTGATGATGGTCATCATCAGAATAAAAAATCGCATGTAAAGATGAAATGATGATGGTCATCATCAGAATAAAAAATCGCACGTAAAGATGAATTGATGATGGTCATCATCGGAATAAAAAATCGCACGTAATGATGAATTGATGATGGTCATCATCAGAATAAAAAATCGCATGTAAAGATGAATTGATGATGGTCATCATCAGAACAAAAAATCGCATGTAAAGATGAATTGATGATGGTCATCATCGGAATAAAAAATCGCATGTAAAGATGAAATGATGATGGTCATCATCAGAATAAAAAATCGCACGTAAAGATGAAATGATGATGGTCATCATCGGAATAAAAAATCGCATGTAAAGATGAATTGATGATGGTCATCATCAGAATAAAAAATCGCATGTAAAGATGAAATGATGATGGTCATCATCGGAATAAAAAATCGCATGTAAAGATGAATTGATGATGGTCATCATCAGAATAAAAAATCGCACGTAAAGATGAATTGATGATGGTCATCATCGGAATAAAACATCGCATGTAAAGATGAAATGATGATGGTCATCATCATAATTGATCATCGTTACTGCTTGTGCTGAGCCGAGGATGATGATGATAATGATGACTATGTTGTTGTTGATGTTGTTGTTGTTGTTGTTGTTGTTGTTGTTGTTCATGATGATGATGACGATGATGATGATGATGATGATGATGCTATTGATGATGATGATGATGATGATAATGATGACGATGTTGTTGTTGATGTTGTTGTTGTTCATGATGATGATGATGATGCTATTGATGATGATAATGATGACGATGATGATGATGATGATGATGATAATGATGACGATCTTGATGACGATGACGACAATGAAGACAACAACAGTAACAGTAATAATAACCATAACAATAACAATAATAATTTTGTTTAGAACTTAATCACAGGATAACACTTAAAGTAAATTAATACTACGACGATGATGATGACGATCCGGTCTTGATGACGAGATTGATGACTACGATGATGCTTGATGATGATGATGATGATGTCAGTAAATGGTAATGAAAGTAATGCAATGTAATGCAAAAAAAATCAGGTACAGCTTTCTGCACCAGAAGCCTATAAAAATCAATAACTCACAGAGAAATCTCGCTAAGCGCTTAAAAAACTTTTAGAAGCAGAAAAGAACAACGAAGCCATAAACTGCCCGACCTGTGTTCGACTAAAAGCCGTCTGAGGGGTTCGCAGAAAGATGCTGGCCCACAGATGATTGTTGCGAATGTCACCCACCATCTTGTGCATGAACAAATGTCGAAATTCCTAGAAGCAAATCAAAAATAAACAGTTAATAGCTCAGTAGTTATAGTGTGCGCTCGACTGGAACGCTTATCGTCGCATTTTGCTGGAACGCATTAGCGTCGCTAAACGAGGAATACTGTACAGATGGAGATGCAGGTGGTGGTTTAACAGCAAGGAAGCTCTGCGTAGAGCATACAGGTCAAAGGAACAATGTGGTGCCTTTTACTTAAAGCAGTTTAAAAGATGTATTTCCTTTAAACGATCACTTGCTTTACTGTAACCCAGGGGTGTGCAAATTATCTGACTAGCCGGGCCACATTAAACTTTCCAGCAATTCCTGCAGGCCACAGGCAGTTAGGAGCCAAGGAGCCAAGTACAGAAAGGCCTAATGACGATTTTTTTGCATCCGACCTGCGTACGTCATTACTACTACACTCAAGAAACTATTTTAGAAGTTATTAAAATTTATATTACAAACCATATATTTCTACTTTCAGGACAGATAGTGGTAATTTCATTACAGTGCATATTAGTAATGTGTATCACACAGTCTGTGTAGTACAGTGTTATTAAACTACAACCGTCTTGTAAGGGTTAATGGCATCCGATCTAGTAGAAAAAGCTACTCGCACTATCTTTGGGATCGTGGCACGGACTTCAGCTGGATACACTCAATTAATCACCCGGGCCGCACTTTCATCAGGTTGACAAATCTCTTCGCGGGCCGCACAAATTCTCTCGGCGGGCCGCAAGTGGCCCGCGGGCCGCAATTTGCACACCCCTGCAGTGTAATGTTACTGCAAACAGATCTACAATAAACGTAATTAAAAGAATATAAATCATTTAGAGGGAAAGAAATGGATATTATAACACACAACACAAACAACTTTCCAGAGAAAGCTATATTACTTAGCATTAGGCTTACCTACTTGAAGGACTCATGCAAATGAAACAGAAAATTCTTAATAATGAAAAACATTCGTACCAACTGGCAAAATGGCACTGCATCGCCATCCCAGTGTGCACCACTGATTCACCCAAAGATACACTGATCTTGTTGACAATATAAAGTAATTTAAACTTTTGCTTAGTTAGCAAAGAGGTCTGACTTTTTTCAAACTTTGCGCAGTGTTGTCTAAACTTGTTTCGAACGACTTACCGTTAAAATGGTCGGAGTTAACGGTCATCGCTAATGTTTGAATTTACGTCTTTTACAGCGTTACTACTAACACCTAGCTCTGTAGGCAATAAGACAGTATGTAAGTGACATAAAATTTAAAAGAGAATTTTTTAGTCTTTTAATTTTGAAGTTTGTGTTTTCCTTTAATTGTGTTTTTCACACTTTAATCATGACATGTCCTATAACGAATCACAATAACTTCTGTTTAGAAAAAGACGTATGAACAGTCTCGCGGAACAATCAATCCACTGCACTGTAGAAAAAAATAAACTATTTTTTTACTTAGTTCATTCATTATGCTTATCGATAATGTATGTTAGTCTATGAACAATTTACCACAAGTTGTGCTGCCGTAGCCGGATACAGTGCTTATTGATAATGTATGTTAGTCTATGTAAATTTACCACAAGTTGTGGTGCCGTAGCCGGATACAGTGCTTATTGATAATGTATGTTAGTCTATGTAAATTTACCACAAGTTGTGGTGCCGTAGCTGGATACAGTGCTTATTGATAATGTATGTTAGTCTATGTAAATTTACCACAAGTTGTGGGCTGTAGCCGGATACAGTGCTTATTGATAATGTATGTTAGTCTATGTAAATTTACCACAAGTTGTGCTGCCGTAGCCGGATAAAGTGCCTATTGATAATGTATGTTAGTCTATGTAAATTTACCACAAGTTGTGCTGCCGTAGCCGGATACAGTGCTTATTGATAATGTATGTTAGTCTATGAACAATTTACCACAAGTTGTGGTGCCGTAGCCGGATACAGTGCTTATTGATAATGTATGTTAGTCTATGTAAATTTACCACAAGTTGTGCTGCCGTAGACGGATACAGTGCTTATTGATAATGTATGTTAGTCTATGTAAATTTACCACAAGTTGTGCTGCCGTAGCCGGATAAAGTGCTTATTGATAATGTATGTTAGTCTATGTAAATTTACCACAAGTTGTGCTGCCGTAGCCGGATACAGTGCTTATTGATAATGTATGTTAGTCTATGAAAATTTACCACAAGTTGTGCTGCCGTAGCCAGATAAAGTGCCTATTGATAATGTATGTTTGTCTATGTAAATTTACCACAAGTTGTGCTGCCGTAGCCGGATACAGTGCTTATTGATAATGTATGTTAGTCTATGTAAATTTACCACAAGTTGTGCTGCCGTAGCCGGATGCAATACAGTCATGACAGTCTGTGGACCCCGATCAATAGCCAGCCAATCGTTGTAAATGAAAAACCAAACTTGATCCCTCTGTATGTCCCTCACCACTATCTGAGTCAGAAACCTAGAGATGATAGAGTTAATGTTAAAACTACAATGAATTTTGCAGTGAAATGAACTTCGGTCTGTTACTTAGTGTTAACCTTACCTTGTGACAATGTCACGCTTCGCGAAGGCAAACTCATGCTTTAGTCTATTAATTAGCTACAGCAAACGGCAGTTAATAATGCTTTTGCAGTATAAACTGTGTTAAAATGCATAGTTTTTATCGGGCTTGAGAAAGGGGTGGTGTATGAAAAATCGTCCCGTCTTCCGTTAACAAGTGTGTGTTGTTTTGATTAACAAGATTTTCACAGTTGCAACATAAGTCATGATATATGCAGATGACAGGTCACTATATAGTAACCAGCTTGATGTAAATTTTTGTGCTTTTATTACAAGATTTGCCAAGATTTTCAACAGCAAATTTTTCACAGCACTGGGAAACTTTTCATAGCACGGGGAAACTTTTCACGGCACCGGGAAATTTTTTGCGGCACGGGGAAACTTTTCACAGCACGGGGAAACCTTTCACGGCACCGGGAAACTTTTCACAGCACGGGGAAACTTTTTACAGCACGGGGAAACTTTTCACAGCACTGGAAAACTTTTCACAGCACCGGGAAACTTTTCACACTACCGGGAAACTTTTCACAGCACCGGAAAACTTTTCACAGCACCGGAAAACTTTTCACAGCACCGGGAAACTTCTCACAGCACCGGGAAACTTTTCACAGCACCGGGAAACTTTTCACAGCACCGGGAAACTTTTCACAGCACCAGGAAACTTTTCACAGCACCGGGAAACTTTTCACAGCACGGGGAAACTTTTCACAGCACCGGGAAACTTTTCACAGCACGGGGAAACTTTTCACAGCACCGGGAAACTTTTCACAGCACCGGAAAACTTTTCACAGCACGGGGAAACTTTTCACAGCACCGGAAAACTTTTCACAGCACCGGGAAACTTTTCACACTACCGGGAAACTTTTCACAGCACGGGAAAACTTTTCACAGCACCGGGAAACTTTTCACTGCTTCAGGAACAAGAATCTATCACTGATAGAAGAAACAAAGTGCTGAAATAGATCAACTAATATTTCTCACCAAGTTGGGTGTTTTCCTGCACAGTCGTGCCAAACTTCAAGAGACATGAGGTTACCAAGAGACGCGTTAGTCGTCATGACGAACCAATCCTCGGCTCCCCGGTCTCGTAGCGGTCGAGTTTTGTCCACTAGCAATGTTGGCAAACTGGTACCATCTTCTCCTAAAATGGCAAATGTCGGTATTGGTAGGATGACAGAGTCACTGAAACTTAGTTTGACATCAAAATAGTGCCAACTTAATAGACAACCAAATTTAAAATGCTCTTTAAATCAAAGGAACTAGAATAAACTTCTGTATTGTAACATACTGTGCAAGAACGAATAAAAATAATCACACTTTCATATTAACAATAATTGCCATGTGTCAATTGTAATAATTATGAATTATGAATTTATTCCACAGCAACTCAAACATACATACAAGTTGATATTACATTGAAAAAAAGTAAATAAACTATGCGAGTTACTGTGAGGAGGGGAAAGAGCTTTAAGCTTTCGAGTCCTCCTCCAGATAAGTGAAATAATTGACAATTAACATTACATTTTCATCAGTTATAACGTACATTAGAACAAAATAAGTTTTGTTAGTAACTTAAGATCAGGATGAGTAAAATTGTGAGTTAATTATACCCGTTGTAGTAGGTAATTCTTTGATGCTTTTTTAAATTGATAAAGATTAAGAGTTTTCATTTCACGCGGAATTGATGACCATATTTTAATAGCATTATATTTTGATGACTGTTTCATTATATTTGTCTTTGGAAGAGGGAGTACATAGTTTCCGACTGAATATCTTGTGTAATAATCATGTTGATTTGAAACTGGAGTAAAGTATGACTGAAAAGCTGGTGGAAGTAGTTAATTATGATACTGATACATGAAATGAAGACAATACATGTCATATATTTCTTTCACTTTAACAGTTTTAACAGACAAATAAATTATATATGTGGCATTACAAATATAAATGAACTGGTATGGAGAAATATGCATTCATAGTTTAATTGTTACATTAAAGATATCCTAGTTGGCTTCCATTAGTCAGGTAATAACTTTTTTCCCTGGTAGATGGCAGCACCAATGCCCTATCAGTTTTCCTATGACGTTTCACTGTGTACCCTTTACCATTGTCCACTGATTCATAAATTTCAGGGATTGTACACTGATTCATAAATTTCAGGGATCAGTATAGGTTCTCCCGATCTTTTAGTAGAACAGTAAAAAATATATAAAATTTATTACTACAGTGCAAAATTGTAAACTACAACGTTTCTCTACACACATAGAATAAAATATCATTTTAATATATCTGAAGTAACTGCTAGTCACTAGTCATGACATGTGTGCTTGCATAACAAAATCGTCCATAAATCGGTATTTTAAGCTTTTCTAGTTATTCACATATCCTGAATCTCAATTTCATGGGGATCTTTTTGATACCAAGTTCATCACTCTATGTTATTTTTAAGCTGAGATAATCCACGTTGAAGTTGAGGTGCAGGCTACACACTGAAAAACTTAACCTCGAGAAAATTACTGTTAAAGTTAGCCATTGTTTTTTGTCGCGTTTCTACAAAACACTTAGCAACCGTACAAAACTGTGGTTGCTACAGAGTTTGCAAGAGCAAATTGAAGTTACGTTAAAATCCATTAGATGGCTCTTCCTGACAAAGATCTGAGCTTTGCTGCTCAGAAAAACCCGAAGAAAAATGACTACTTCAACGAGCTGCTATCAGAGTTTGAAAATACAAGTTTTTTACAACTGCAATACTAGTTTCTGCAGAAAGTGGGTAAGGGTTAAAAAATTAGATTTCTGCTAGAATAAAAAGTCTAACGTGTTCAGTATTTGTTTTTACAAAAAACAAGAAATTGGCAATTGAGCAAATTTTTGGTGCATCCTCCTTTCATAACGTAGTTTTAACTATGCGGCTTGTGGACGGTTTTGGTTTGCAAGCAGCACATATGACCACTGGTTTAGCAATGATAGTCACAAATACAATTCACGCATAATTCAATTCAATTCAAAACGTGCATTTATTTCCATTATCATGATATAACTGAGGCAAGTAAATGTATTTAATTATCACAATGGAAATAGGGTGGCGAAAGACCAAGAAGGTCAACTAGTCAAGCCATCCTTCAATGGATGTATGTGATTATTGGGATGAACTGTAGCTTTTTCACTCATGAATAGTAGTGAATTTACATTATTACTATTTTACTTAGCAACATGATCTGTTTAAAATTCACTAATCAACTTTAAATAACTGAAGGATGAAAATGCAATCAAAGATATCTAAACGTACAGGAAAATGGTGAAGAAAAAGCAATGGTAAGTAAAAGCCAAATAATGTGGTACAAATGAATATAAAAATGATCAAAATTCAAGCTGTCATCTCGTCCATGTATAACTCAAAATGAGAAAAACATGCAAAATAATAACAATAATATTAAATAAAAAATAATAAAAACCAAGTTAAACAAAATTATGTTATGATATCATAAGTTATGATAATCTGTACCTCTGACAATAATAGTGACATTTGCTGTAGTTCCTGCACCATTCCTCAAGCCCGTATACGTGGTGATGATGTATGCGTATGTATCCAACGGATTGTTATCTTCAAGTACGGTGACACCTAACTGATAACATTAACATTTTAACAACGGCCCACATCCCACGGCTGTGGAGTCAGAGATCAGAGTCAGCAGCAAATTTACTGCTAAAGGGTTGTTAAAACTTAGGGTTTTAAAGTCAGAGTCGGGACTCGGGAGTACACTTGTTGTTAGAGGAGTCAGAGTCGGAGTTGTTAACACTTGGGGTTTTAAAGTCAGAGTCGGGACCCAGGAGTACACTTATTGTTAGAGGAGTCGGAGTCGGAGTTGTTAAAACTTAGGGTTTTAAAGTCAGAGTCGGGACCCAGGAGTACACTTATTGTTAGAGGAGTCGGAGTCGGAGTTGTTAAAACTTAGGGTTTTAAAGTCGAAGTCGGGACTCGGGAGTACACTTGTTGTTAGAGGAGTCAGAGTCGGAGTTGTTAAAACTTAGGGTTTTAAAGTCAGAGTCGGGACCCAGGAGTACACTTATTGTTAGAGGAGTTGGTAAGAAATATACAAACTCAGACTCCATTTTGAGACGCTTTGTATTAATGTCAACGCAGCTAGACTGTTTTTCGAGTGTAAAAAGTAGTGATGAAATGACACTGTAGCGAAATATTGAGAGTACAGTGTTCCCTCGCTACTTTGCGGTTCGTTTATCGCGGACTCGCTGTTTCGCGGGTTTTCAGAAATATTAATGTAATATTTATTTTGGTATTTTCGCTGTTTCGCGGGTTTTTGCGGTACTCCGTCTAAAGTATTTTTGCACATGCGTAGTACGTATTGTACAGTAATGTATAGATCTGACGAATTTTGCATAAAAAAAAATCACAAAATGCATAAAAATATATTAAAAATATTAATTCTAACATTAAAAGAACATTATAAATCATAAAAAATTACTATTTACAGAAAATAGTATATTTATTCGGCGGATGAATACACACCAAAAACGAAATGTAGTACTTGCGCCCGCTTGAAATGTTACTGTCCGACATGAGATTGTACACAATATACGATTGGTTGATTGATAGAAAGGGTTATGTATAAGAGTGTGGGGAGGGTTTATGAAGACTTGAAATAATGTATAACTACTAAAATAAGTATAGCATCCCTACTTTGTGGAAATTCACTTTTCGCGGGTGGGCCTGGAACGGAACACCCGCGATAAGTGAGGGAACACTGTACTGCAAACTATTACTTAAAGGCAGGAGTGGGAATTGGAGTCGGGAGTTCGGGCTCCCAAAATTTTAGGAACCGGAGTCCGACTCGGAGTTAGATCTAAAATTTTAGCAACCGGAATTCTAGGAGTCAGAGTCGGTGCCAGAGTCAGGAGTTTAATGTAAAGACTCCACAGCCCTGCCACACCCTTCACAGTAAGCTACATTTAGACAATGAAGACAATAGAGATGATTTAGATATATTACGACAATGTTCAATATACTACGGTAGAGCAAATAAATTACTCATGAAATTTACTCACTGTTCAGTTAACGTGAAGAGACAATTGCTTACTGCTTACTGCACTACTTTTTATTGTATGTCCACTTGGAGACATTTTTTATTCTTACAATCTTAGCAAAATCAAGGTTGCATATAATGTATCAACACGGAAGCTGTTTAACTTTTCATATGATACGAGCGCCAGATATATTTCTACTAGACTTAATATTATTTATTTTGATGTTATTCACAGAAAATGTGCATACAGTTTACATGTCAGGCTGAATAAGAGTGAAAATTTTATATGTAAGAACATTTTAAACAGTGATGTAAACTTTACTTCTGTAATTAGACGTCATTGGCGTAGTTTGTTATATCGTTAATTGTTATTTGTGTTATTGTTGTGTCATGATTTATTGTATTATTTGTATTAATTTGTGACGTGTATATGAACTTTGTAAAGTTTGAAATAAAATATTAAATCAAATCAATTCAGAAATGAGTGGACAAGAAAGAATATAAGAAAGCTGTAATTTGAGTTACACATCATTCAGACTAGCGAGTCTTGGTCGTGGGAAGAATTTTCTGGACTCATTACTTAAATTGATCAACCTGCCTCCCAAGTTTTTGAAACGAGGGCACATATATGCAACTCATTTGTCAAGGTCGACTGAACCAAAGATCAAATTGCTCCAATTTATTGTTATAATAATATTTTATACCTGCTTGTCGCAGAATTTCAAAAACGAAATTAAAATGTATAATCTGTGCACTAATAGGTACAACAAGTACAACACTTCCTAATATCCCACACCTACTGCAGCAGTCATACCAAAATCCTGGTACAGATTATGCAAAACAAGGCATCATTGATAAATCTTTAGAGCTGATGTCAACATAGCACAATCTACTATCTTTCTTCCTACCATTTCCACTAACACATCCTTCTACCCGTCCTGTGTGATCTAACCTTTCTCCCAGTTCTTTTTTTTTGTTCACTCATCCATTCTTTTTTTTATCTGGTTCACATGACAGTGGGCTTATACAAGCCTTTGCTTATCTAGCCCACTGCAGTACAGTTATTCTTTTATGATAACGATAATGTATGAAACATAACAATTTAATACGGTAAATGTAATAATTTTGATGTCACTGTGTGCTTAATGTCATTATATTGTACGGAATGTGATAATAATAAAACTAAGGTGTTTGTCATGGCGTTCTCATACCCAAACATTTTTTATGTACTTGCTCCCCTTAACTTTGGAACCTGGCTACGTCCCTGCGACATCAAAAATAATTTAGCACTAATTCAGAATAACGTAGAAAACATAAGTTACTTAACTCCTTCAGGACCGCACCACTAAAAATAGATCTTATAAGACCTATGAGTTTTCTGTTACTGTATGAACACAGACTTAACTAAATGGTGACAAATTAGGTACTGTTCTATTCGGGAGAATCTCGGCTATCCAGTCATGCTGTTTGCTTAAACACTTTGTTTGGATAATTGGATTTAATTGGATAAAATTAAGAAAAAAAACGCCCTTTTCAAGCACTCCAACTTAGCTTATTGAGTAGTTTAGTCTGGTGTACACTTGCGTGATCGTACGCACTATTTTATTGATCGCGTGTTTGCTGTAGCCCAATAGAACCATCTGCTGTGCAGAGTTCCAGGAGAAACCAGCCGACCAGCGAAGGACAAATTCGGGTCGTTTTAATTTCTCCTTAAAATTTCTCCTTAAAAATAAAGTAGACTTGAGGCCAATGCATATCAGAGTGTTGTGTCCGCATAGTTTAAATTTTCTGCATTAGCCGATTTCACACAGGTGATGCTGTACATTGTTAAAGTGCAAACACTGCAGTCGCTCAACGATTTTTTTCAACTTTCTTCGTCAAAAATCCACTTTTAGTTTGTCTAAAGTAAGCAAATGCATTTCGTATATAATTTTGCATGAAAATCCATTGTATGAGGAGTACAAAAATTATCAAATATAATTGCTGCTTGGTAAGAGCAGTTTTGCATGAACGCCGTGGAAAATGTAACAAACAGTTACGGTCTTGATGGAGTTAAAGGAAAACCGAATCCTTAAACTACAATAGCTTATTTTAAGTCAAAGCTTAAGATTAAATAATAATTACCTCGGGTACTCAAATTTCGTTAAACTTTCAAAGCTACGCACGGCTCGTTGAATCTACTAAGATTGGCAGCGGCGCCTTCTTGCCACATTCACGTGGCCGACAAATAGAAGACGGTACCAAGATCATGAACTGCTGTGTTAGTTTCATGATGTCATATGATATAAAGCCAATTTTTTGTGACATCATGCATTTAAACAGTACTGTAACACTTAAGCAAACATGCTTGAAGTGCAAGGGAAAGTTAGTTTCTGACATAAGCAATAGCTGTGTTCGATTGCGCATTAATTAACTTTCCAAGATACTTATTCAAATATAAGAAACAATTGCTGACTTTTATAGATAAGAAAATATATATTTTGGACAGTAAATTAAAATGAAATTGAGTCTAAACAATCGTCCGGTTTTCCTTTAATGCTTCCTTGTTGCATAATCTATTTAGAGTTAAGTCGTTTCTAGTTTAAAAGTTTCCAACCTTTTACTGCTAAACTCTCTAACCTTTCACTGCTAAACTCTCCAACCTTTCACTGCTAAACTCTCCACCCTTTCACTGCTAAACTCTCTACCCTTTCACTGCTAAACTCTCCACCCTTTCACTGCTAAACTCTCCAACCTTTCACTGCTAAACTCTCCAACCTTTCACTGCTAAACTCTCCACCCTTTCACTGCTAAACTCTCCACCCTTTCACTGCTAAACTCTCCACCCTTTCACTGCTAAACTCTCCAACCTTTCACTGCTAAACTCTCTAACCTTTCACTGCTAAACTCTCCACCCTTTCACTGCTAAACTCTCCACCCTTTCACTGCTAAACTCTCCAACCTTTCACTGCTAAACTCTCCACCCTTTCACTGCTAAACTCTCCACCCTTTCACTGCTAAACTCTCTAACCTTTCACTGCTAAACTCTCCACCCTTTCACTGCTAAACTCTCCAACCTTTCACTGCTAAACTCTCCACCCTTTCACTGCTAAACTCTCCACCCTTTCACTGCTAAACTCTCCACCCTTTCACTGCTAAACTCTCCAACCTTTCACTGCTAAACTCTCCACCCTTTCACTGCTAAACTCTCTAACCTTTCACTGCTAAACTCTCCACCCTTTCACTGCTAAACTCTCCACCCTTTCACTGCTAAACTCTCCAACCTTTCACTGCTAAACTCTCCAACCTTTCACTGCTAAACTTTCCACCCTTTCACTGCTAAACTCTCCACCCTTTCACTGCTAAACTCTCCAACCTTTCACTGCTAAACTTTAAAAACACTATCAAAACAACAAGACTTGATATTTCTTGACTTTGAGTCTAAACAACTGTCCGGTTTTCCTTTAATTAAGACAAGCAGAATACAAACCCGTAACAGGTCCTCTTTGTCTTTTCTCCTCGCGTAAAGAAAGAGAACAATGTAGATAATCCAGATGGCCACGACAAGGCACACCATGACCGGATTGTTGAAGAAGTCCAAGAATAACACAATGTCTGTGAACGGATTGATCTTGTTGGGCATGACGAAGAAATGTCCGGCAAAAGCCGACAGGTGATAGCAGAGACAATGAACCTGAGAGTGAGAGCGAAGTGGACCGACCTACGCAACGAAAAAAACAATGTATTATTGATTTTGTTTTGCACGGGAGGTAGGATATGACAACAATGACGATGATGATGACGACAAAGATGGCGGTAACAATGATAAAGGTTTATAGTTAAAACACCGCAACTTTATTAAAACTTTTAATTTACATAGTTAAAAAATCATGTCAAACGTTTTGACAGAGCTACTGCTATCATCATTAGTGGTAAATTTTCACAAACATACAACCAGTTTATATAGGCAGAGCCTATAGTGTGGAACATTATGCACTAATTATGTATTTAACAGAAGCCAAATAGGTAATGATTAAGCAGACCAGTAGAAAAGAAATTGATACAGTAAATTAAGCACTAATTACGTATTTAACAGAAGCCAAATAGGTAATGATTAAGCAGACCACTAGAAAAGAAATTGATACAGTAAATTATGTACTAATTGCATATTTAACAGAAGCCAAATAGGAAGTGAATAAGCAGACCAGTAGAAAAGAAATTGATACAGTAAATTATGCACTAATTTTGTATTTAACAAAGGCCAAATGGGTTATGAATAATCTACAGGGTGCCTGGAAAATTTCCTTTTTTAATAAGCCCATTTATAAGTCTGAAGTTTTCGATATTAAAAAGTTTCAAGTGATAACAGCATATTATCACCTCGCATCCTGCGCTAGTCCACCTTTCAGCTTCGACGTCCCAGTACAAACAGTCAAATGATGTGAACGTCAGCGAAAAATTCACGCGTATTGGCTTGGGCTCCTCTAAAAACGAAACGACAGTTAACAAGTGAAGAATCCCTTATGACGAACGTTGAGATGGCAGACTAGCATGTCAAAGTTAAGTTCACCTAGAACTATTCATTTAAGTGCTTTAAAATTATTTAAAACCAGCAACTAATATAAGTTAGAGCAAAAAGAATTACACAAATTATCTCATCACTTTAAAAACAAGCAAACTAATTAATATGGCGGTATCTGCAACTAATAGTCAGATGTGTCAGCCGAAAAAAAGGGAGCCACTCAACACAGTTACCAAATCCTCAGCCGTGTACTACCCCCGGCATACAACTTACTCCCAAATATTTTTTACAAACGGCAGATTTCCTGTTGGTCTATAATACATTTCCACACATTTTAAGGTCTCGCTTGCAAGTTACGTACGAATATTTGATTTTGCAAAATGGACAGAGTGGTACCGATGACGTAATTTGACCGTTTCGTGTGTTCCAAGGTCAGCAATCGTACCTTCAAATGAAAGCCCACGTGTAAGTTCCTATTCGTCCCTATTAGTACCCAAGTGTCTATCTGTGAACGTTTTGGAGTTACAAGCCTCCAAAATAGAGGACCATTTCATGACCTTTGGAGGATCATTTCTTGACCTTTTAGTGTCCCGGAACAGTGAACTAAAATGCAACATTTTATAAAAATATCCGAAACGCTGTTAGAATGGCCTAAAGGATCATTCCTGAAAGTTTGGTAGCTGCATTCAGTCTGTTCCCATTTCATCAAAATTGGACAGACCGGACTAAGTGTGTGCTTGCAAACCAAAACCCGTCCATAAGTCGGCACAGTTAAAACTGCGTTATGATGCTTCAATCACCCAAAAATTTGGTCTATTTTTTGTTTTTTATAAAAACAAAAAATTATAAATATTTTGGATTTTTATAATCTAGCATCAAATTATCAAAAAAGTGTTCGAAAAACGCTAAAAATTTTTATAACTCCTTACTCACTTTTCTGTTTAGAAACTTATACTGCAATTGTAAAAAACTCCTATTTTCAAACTCCGATAGTAGCTCTTGGAAGCAGTCATTTTGCTTCGGGTTTTTTTTTGTTGCCAAGCCAAGATCTTCATCAGGAAGAGCCATCTATTGGATTTAAACATAACTTCAATGTGTTTTTGCAAAATCCTTACCAACTAAAGTTCACACAGTTGCTAAGTATTTTGTAGAGACGCGACAAAAAAAACAATGGCTGACTTTAACAGTGATTTTCTCAAGATTATGTTTTTCAGTGCACAACCTGCACCTCAACTTCAACATCGCTTATCTCAGCTTAGAAATAACATAGAACGATAAACTTGGTATCAAAATTATCCTCATGAAATGGAGATTGAAGATATGTGAATAACTAGAAAAGCTTAATTGCCAACTTACGGACGATTTTGCTATGCAAGCACACGTATACGAATTGCACAAACAAGCAAGTAAAATACTCAAAACACCATACGTGCAGGGGTATTATTTGCGCTGAACACACAAGGTATCTCCTGTACGTGCTTCTCGGGGATACCCTCCAACCACTTCATGCAAGGACAGGTAAATTCTAAATATCCGTCAAGAATTACCACCTGGTAAGCAAGAAACAGTAAACAATAACAAACAATCAAAAACCAAACAATATTATTATTATTATTTCATTACACTTTTCACAGTTTCGTTGTGAGCATGCGCAGTAACTGTAGGTCAAAGGTTAAGTGTACCACAGCAATGTGTCTTAACTACAACTGTCACGTGACAAGTGGACAAAGCAAACCTGTCTGCACATCAGTTCAGTAATTTCAGTTGTTTTAAATGGACTTTACTTCATTATGCATTAGTCTGTGCATAGAATGATTTACTAGCAGGATCTTGCTTGGGAAAAAGAAAAAACGAACTAGGTAAGGTTCTAGTCAACTGTTAAAACTTGTCAAGTATACACAAGTGTCAAGTGTACACAAATGCTTTGTGTGGTACACTTAACCTTTAACCTCTTCACTATCATCATCAATCGTTGGAACTGTCAAAAAAGCTTATTTGCATTGCAACTCTAGCTTGAATCAAGATTGTCTGATAAAGCGTTTACAAGTGACAGCTTCGCTTACGTCGCAAACTTTGTGCAACGGTAGGCATCTTCCCTGCGCGCCAAGCACGTTTGCGTAAGCGAAAATTGCTATAAGATGTTGATGTGACGCCACGAAATGGGCTTTACATCACAGTGATGTCACAGATGAACGCTGCACTTCACGAACGTGTTTGTCGTGGTACCACGCCTTGATAAACTGAACTAGGTAAGGTTCTAGCTAGCTGTTAAAACTGTTACAATTACAACAGTTTGGGCTGTGAGGCATTGTCAAGTGTGCACAAATGCACTGCCTGGTACATTAACCTTTGACCTTTTCACAAACATCATCAGTCACTGGAACTAAGAAAAGGCTTGTTGGAAGCTGGGATACTGCCTATTCCACGGCATGTCCTTGGACGGTTGCGACTCGTGGAGAAACTGGAACTTGACTCTGTCTATCAATGAGATGACACTGAGTCACTGGACCGGCAGAGGTGTCTTAGCCAAATTCAAATGTGTGTACATCCTTCCTCTGTGAGGTAAACAGCCAGAATCAGCATGGCGAATGAACCGTGAACGAGAATGAAAGCAGTTCACCCACCTGGCCGGTCTCGGTGAACTGCTTTCATTCTCGTTCACGGTTTCATTTGTCGTGCTGATTCTGGCTGTTCACCTCACAGAGGAAGGATGTACATGCGTGTGAACTAGCGTGTTTGCTAGTTCACGTTCCAATGCAAAAGTTAGATGGATAAAAGTCACTGAGGGGTGAATGTGACAGTGCCCAAAACTTTCATGTTTCAAACACAAATCTGAAAACTATTCACTCTAAACATAAAGTTTTCAAAATAGAAAAGGCCCCGCAAAAAAAATTGCGCATAAATCATCAATAATACGTGAACATTCTAAATACGCCTATGACGCCCACCGCTGAACGGGCTATCTATCCATGGCTAGCGGCCCGTTCCCGTTCTCCAGATCTCAGATGTGTAAGTTTTGTAAAAAACGGCAGAAAAATGGCCATTTTTGGAGGTTTTTCGCTCCCCGTTCATCCCGGTGGGCCCGATTCGAAAAATAAACCCCCAATGGTACGACACTAGATCGAGACCTTTCGTTTGATGTATAGATCGCCGCAAATGGTGCCGTCGTCCGAGCTGTAGCCTCGAATCTTATATGTATATAATACTGCCTATTCCTCGACATAGGAACTTCGAAACTGCCTGCACAAGACAAAAATAAAGTGACGCAAAACTGCATAACTTCATCTGTACCGTCACGCATCTTCGACTGTACCTTTTCAAGAAGCCACCCAGCCATTATACCGGAGTCATCATGCCAGATTGTGACGTTTTCGATAAAGCCAACCGATGGTAAGTCATAGATGTCAAACTGATCAACTCTGTAAGAAACGACAGTTGCGAACAATAGATATAAGCAAAACAAACAATTGATGTAATACAAGCAAATTCAATATTTATGCTGTAGATCTGCTATAGATGCTAAACAAACAAAGGTGCTTAAAGCAAAAGCCAAGTCTCTCAAGAAGTTGAGCTTATTCTAATATTTGAGAAAAAGTGCCTCGTTTAATTAAGAATTTCAATTTAAAATTGCAATCAGTTCACGCTTGCAGGCAGAACACCATCACCATCATCATCATCATCATCACCACCACCACCACTACTATTATCATCATCATCATCATTATCATCATCACCACCACCACCATCATCATCATCATCACCATCATCATCATCAAAGCCACCATAACCACCACCACCACCACCAGCACCATCATTATCATCATCATCATCATCATCATCACTGCCACCAAAACCACCACAATTATGGCAAAAAACTAGACACTGCTGTGCCAGTTCCACTTTGCAGCCAGAATCACACTACGTTGCATTTTGTGTTCCTTCAAAAACGAGTTAATTTCCTGCCGAGAACAAGATTATTAGTAGGTCCTATTAGT
>JAQGDQ010000658.1:0-32500 GCA_030141605.1 Tubiluchus corallicola | reverse complement strand
TTTCTTAATTTTATCCAATTAAATCCAATTATCCAAACAAAGTGTTTAAGCAAACAGCATGATTGGGTAGCAGAGATTCTCCTGAATAGAACAGCACCTAATTTGTAATCATTCAGTGAAGTCTGCGCTCATGCAGTAGCAGAAATGCCGTAGGTCTTATAAGACCCATTTTGAATGGTGCGGTCCCGAAGGAGTTAAATCCGTGAGTACCTTCAGAGACACGCCGACAGGTAAATTCTGAAAACCCAATGCCGCATCCGCGTGTGGTCCCACGGTAAACGTGTGAACTGTGATGTCCTTGTCTGTTGGTTCAAACGGGCTGATGAGAAAATACGAATCGACTAATTGTGAATCTGAAATAAAATGACAGCGAATCTATGTACATGATAGCCATTCATCGACTACTGTTTATTTAACATTTATAATTAGATCAATGTTAAAATTTACCTGCTTAACCCTTTCATACCCATTGTATCCCATGGGATACGAGAATATTCTCTGCCTTTAAAATTAATAAAATTTTAAAACTGACAGTTATTTGATCTGTTAATAGTTATTTTGATTTAAGCCAATAACAATAGACTAAAAATAGTGATAAAATGGCAAACTAAAAAATCTACATAGCACAAAAAACTGTAAAAGGTGCAGTACTTTAGAGACGACTTTGTACATATCAGCATAGCGTGCATACTAAATGTCTTAAATACTTTAAAAAATTATCAGCATTTGCTTTTTATCATGTTTAGCAACCATTGAATCCCAATGTATCCCGTGGGATACAGGCTATATTTAGCACACGGGCACAGGTAGAAAAAAATAATTATTATGTGTAAACAAGATGGACATACTGAACAAAAGTAACAAGCCAAAAAATTTTTCTTATTAAAAAAATAATTTGGGACTGAAAGGGTTAAGATTTACATGCAAGAGAAAGAATTTTTCATTATATTTTGCGAGAATATTCTTGCCATGACTTTTGTACTAGAAATCTTGCATTGGCGTGCTTTGCGGCCTTCGCTTGTTGTTGGCCTTGGCCACATTGTGGCAGTTTTTTGGCCTAATCACGTGATCAATTTGATCTTAGTCAGAGGCCTACTGTGAAGTGAAGACGTGTCATGATAAGTTAATAAGATATTGTCGTTATCTGTTTACAATTGCTCATGATTTGGGGCTAATAACGTATGTATAACCTCTAATTACTTTAATCAAATTTAGTTTAGATTAACCGCTAGGTATTAATTAACATGACAGTGCAGTGTATAACTCTTGATTATGTAAAATTGACTTTTGGCTATTGTTGTTTTTTCTTTATTTGTTATTTTTTGGCACTAATTTCTTATGTTTAGATGGAATGATATGTTTCGGCAAATAAAGAGCAAAGAAAGAGCAAAATTTAATCGAGCTTCGAATTTGGTTTTGAAAGCCCAAACAACTTTTCACGAGAATCTAGAGAACTGAGGTCTAAATTACACAGTTCAAGTACAAAGAATTATAATTATTGAAAGATGGAATTTCAATTTAAACTGATTTATTATAAGAATGAATCACTATCAGTGCTGACATGTTTTACAGAATGAGACCACCCTAGAATTTCCTGCTTCTTCTTCATCATAATTCATCAAATTGAAGTAACGATAACACACGATTAAGTGCACCGTCTGGTTAAAGTTTGTGTCCTTTTTGGTCTGTTATGCACATACGTTTGCCTACCTGTTAAATTTGGTCTTGCCCCTTTAACTAACATCAGTCCTGTGACCAGGTAGTTGGCCAGGTAGACAATACCTGGTATGCAATTCAAGTTGATATGATGTGAATGTTGTGAATTGATTTCTATTGTTTTTTTACAAGTTATAAGCGCCAAAACTCAGAGAGACCACATGTAAGTGTCTAATTATGTTTATAAAACAGTTTTATGCAATTAGGACAATTTCGCTGTTATTTTTTTTGTGTAATTATAGACGAAAATCACATAACCTAATTTAGTAATGTACCTGTATCAAACTTATGTTTTTCGCTAAAAACTTACTGCTGTAATTTAGTATTACAGATAAAACGACAATTGCGGACGTTGGACGTTCTGGAGTTTAAATGTAGTACATGGTTTACATTTTTGACGTGCAACCATGAATGAAAAACCGAGTGTGCCAAAGACACTTGGGAACAGTGGCGACCCGTAGTTAAAATTACCGGGAGGTGCTGCTTCAGAAAACTCTTAACAATTGTTTTAATGCTGTGTAAAACAAAACAATATGTCATTTTAACGTTGTAATTTGTAATTGTAATTTTAAACAAACAAACTTATAGATAAACTTGATAAAATCCTAAACAAAAAAATTTTTGTCTACTAATATCCTAATTTGCTACAGTTCAAGAATATGCCAGTACACGGTTTTTAAACACGCGACCACTGACAACAAACTGTGTGAGTGACAGTACTTTCTTTACCTAGCAGCAGACGGTAGTGGTGCAGCGTGCAGCGTCTTATCTCAAACACGTTGCCATGGCTGCATGTGCACAAGAGCAAAACGCCGCATTTGCTAGAGAGCGCGCACCGCACTGTACTGGGCTGTGAAGCAAACAGTACTACCCTCACCGCGCTCTGGACGCATTGCTAGAGCGTACACCGCACTGTACTGGACTGTGAAGCAAACAGTACTACCCTCACGTGCTCTGGACGCATTGCTAGAGCGCGCACCGCACTGTACTGGGCTGTGAAGCAAACAGTACTACCCTCACCGTGCTCTGGACGCGTTGCTAGAGCGTACACCGCACTGTACTGGACTGTGAAGCAAACAGTACTACCCTCACGTGCTCTGGACGCATTGCTAGAGCGCGCACCGCACTGTACTGGGCTGTGAAGCAAACAGTACTACCCTCACCGTGCTCTGGACGCGTTGCTAGAGCGTACACCGCACTGTACTGGACTGTGAAGCAAACAGTACTACCCTCACGTGCTCTGGACGCATTGCTAGAGCGCGCACCGCACTGTACTGGGCTGTGAAGCAAACAGTACTACCCTCACCGCGCTCTGGACGCATTGCTAGAGCGTACACCGCACTGTACTGGACAACAGTACTACCCCACATGCCTGGACGCTTGCTAGAGGACACCGCACGTACTGGCTGTGAAGCAAACAGTACTACCCTCACGTGCTCTGGACGCATTGCTAGAGCGCGCACCGCACTGTACTGGGCTGTGAAGCAAACAGTACTACCCTCACCGCGCTCTGGACGCATTGCTAGAGCGTACACCGCACTGTACTGGACTGTGAACGAACAGTACTACCCTCACATGCTCTGGACGCGTTGCTAGAGTGCACACCGCACAGTACTGGGCTGTGAAGCAAACAGTACTACCCTCACGTGCTCTGGTCCCGTACAGGTATAAAGAAAAAACTAACGAAAAAAGACTTATTATACTGAATATTATCGATAAATTTGAGTGAAAATAGACAGTGCTGTAGTTCCACAATATCTATACACGAACTTCCACTGCTTAGGAACCATATAAGTCAACTTGAAAGCGTAATATGGCAGAGTACATGCTAGCATGAGGCAAAAAGCGGAAAAAGCATATCGTTGCCAGCATTTCTTTACTTTTTAAACAGGTAAAACCTCTGAGAATCTGGTAATGGGTCTTGGCGCGAATGCTTACATGAATGAATTGCTAGATTCGCGCCGAAATTCTGGCCCTACATGGGTTGGGGATGTTAACTACACGAGTGTTTAGTTAATATGCATAATGCATGTTTGAACACATCTATAATGGCTAAAATCGAAGTAGAGAATGATAGTCTACAAAGAGAGCGAAAAGTGAGCAAGTGAATAAATGAATGAATGAAAAAATGAATGAATGAATGAATAAATAAATGAAGGAGATGCAATGATGAAGATTAGTGAGTGCACATGAGAGACAGGCAAGAGAGGAGGAGGAAAGATCCAGAAAGAAGACAGAAAGATGGATGGGATGGATGGATGGATGGATGGGATGGGATGGGATGGATGGATGGATGGATGGATGGATGGATGGATGGATGGATGGACGGATGGACGGATGGATGGATGGATGGGATGGATGGATGGATGGATGGGGATGGATGGATGGATGGATGGATGCATGCATGGATTGATGGATGGATGGATGGATGGATGGATGGATGGATGGATGGATGGATGGATGGATGGGATGGATGGATGGATGGGGATGGATGGATGGATGGATGGATGGATGGATGGATGCATGCATGCATGGATTGATGGATGGATGGATGGATGGATGGATGGATGGATGGATGGATGCATGGATTGATGGATGGATGGATGGATGATGGATGGATAGTTAATATACAGTCAAAGCAGGCAGACAGATAGACAGACAGATAGGCTAAAGTTTACAATTCCCAAGCACAAGAATTTAGTTCACAAAGTGGATTAGGATCAGGGATAGGGTTAGGGATAGAGTTTAGATTGGGTTTGGGTCAGGATTAGGGTAAAGGGATAAGATTGGGGATAGGGTTAGGTTTAGGGATAGGGTTTACGTTGGGTTAGGGTAGGGTTAGGATTAAGATTAGGGTTAGGATTGGGGTTACGATTATGATTAGGAATAGGGTTTAGTTTGGCTTGGGTCAGAGTTAGGGATAGGGTTTAGGTTGGGTTGGCGTCAGAGTTAGGGATAGGGTTTAGTTTGGGTTAGGACTGCTTTAGGGCTAGGGATAGGGTTTAGGTTGGGTTGGGGTCAGAGTTAGGGATAGGGTTTAGTTTGGGTTAGGATTGGGGTTAGGGTTAGGGATAGGGTAAGGGTTATGGATAGGGTTTAGTTTGGGTTAGGACTGGGGCTAAGGTTAGGGATACAGTTAGGGTTAAAGTTAGGGATAGGGTTTAGTTTGGGTTAGGATTGGGGTTAGGGTTAGGGATAGGGTTTATTTTGGGTTAGGATTGGGGTTAGGGTTAGGGATAGGGTTAGGGCTAGGGTTTAGTTTGGGTTAGGACTGGGGTTAGGGTTAAGGATAGGTTAGGGTTAGGGTTTCTGAATTGTGTGGGGAATTGAAACCTCCTTCCAACAGACAGATAGCAGATAGAAACTCTGCCGCCGTGAATATAACATTGTGCAAACTGCATAAATCGTCTAACATTCTAAAAAATTAATAAAAAAAATAAGAACATATTGCAAGATGTAGTAACAATAATCTTTAAATTACTTGCACTTTTACTGTTGACTGTAATGCAACTTAAAAAGGACCTCGTCATTTAAAAGCGAGATTAACGAAACCAATTCTTAAAAAAACGTCAATCAATCAATTTATTTCACTCCAGCAATACATATACAATACATCAACATACAATATTATTGAAACAAAAAGAAACAGTATAGGTAAAAAAACGTTGATGAAGTCAAATTAACCAAATAAAAGAGTTGCTGTATGACACCTTGAAAGCTTGGCTTGTTAAGGTGGCACAAATGAACGAATGAAAGAATGGTTAGGGTTTGTAGACATGATGGAATGAAAAAATAGTAAGATTAGGGGTAGGAAGAAGGAAGAGAGGAGAGGATGAGCGAATGAAAGAACGGTTTGGGTTAGTAGACATGATGGAATGGAAAAATAGTAAGATTAGGGATAGGAATAAGGAAGGGAGGGGAGGATGAGTGAATGAAAGAATGGTTAGGGTTAGTAGACATGATGGAATGGAAAAATAGTAAGATTAGGGATAGGAAGAAGGAAGAAGGAAGAAAGGAGAAGATGAGTGAATGAAAGAATGGTTAGGGTTAGTAGACATGATGGAATGGAAAAAATAGTAAGATTAGAGATAGGAAGAAGGAAGAGACGAGAGGATGAGCGAATGAAAGAATGGTTAGGGTTAGTAGACATGATGGAATGGAAAAAAATAGTAAGATTAGAGATAGGAAGAAGGAAAAAAGGAGAAGAAACGACCACGTACGAAAACGTATGAAAAAGATGTATAAAAAAGTCTTAAAAAATATTAACCGACTGCTAGTACAACACAAATGAACTAAATAACAAAAGATGCTCAATGATTGTAAACAGGAGAAAGAAGAGAGGACATAACGACAAGAAGGAGAAAGATGGGTAGCACAGGAAAGCAGAAGAAAGAAGAGAAAAGTGAACAATAATACTAAGGTAACTGCCAAAGTTTAAAAACTGAATGAAAATTTTTACCTGGACTCTTCAGGACAAACTCTAACGGTTCCTTCAACTCTTTCACAGCTACTGCACTCGCTGATTTACCTGCAGATGACCGCGCCATAACCGCATCCGCATCTGACGCATTCACAGAGATGCTTGCGACCGGAGTGTTAACAAGTTTCCCCGATTCTTCCCAGTTGAACGGATTTTTATGCATATATGTCACCTGTCGTACAGCAAGCTGATCAAAATCAAGTTAAATTACGAATGTAAAAATGTAAGCAGTCTGGGACCTGTCTGGAATTAGTCACACAAAAAAGAGAGCACCATTTTGAAACAATAAGCCCTTTCATTTCAGAGTTTCGCTATGAGCACGCACAGTTGCTGTAGGTCAAACGTTAAGTGTACTACAACCACTTGTCTTAACTACAAGAGATGTAGTTACAATATAACTACAATAACCACATATGAGATGTGGATAAAGCACAGCCATCTACAGTATCAGTTCAGTAACTTCAGTAGCAGGACCTTGCTTGGAAAGAAGAAAAATGGACTAGGTAAGATTCTAGATAGCTGCAAAACTGTTACTATTACAAGCATGGTCTGTGAGGCGTTGTCAGGTGTACACAAATGCGTTGTTTGGTACACTTAACCTTTGACCTTTTCACGTACATCATCAATCGCTGGAACTGTGAAAGGCTATAATAAAAGATGTTTGAATTTGAAAATGCGCTTTCTGACAGCTTATAATTGATGCAATGGAAAAATAAAACACAGAGAATAGGTAGCATCTCTGTGTGGAGGACTTAGCATTCTCTAAGGATGTCATAAGATTTGTCACAAAAATTTGCTTCATGCAGTGCATTCTAAAGCTCTTAAAAACTACATGAAATTAAACTACTGCTACAACCTAGTCACCTAGTGCTTGACCTGCAGCTGATGATGAACACCTAGTCACCTAGTGCTTGAGCTGCAATTGATGATGAACACCTAGTCACCTAGTGCTTGAGCTGCAGTTTGTGATGAACACCTAGTCACCTAGTGCTTGACCTGCAGTTGATGATGAACACCTAGTCACCTAGTGCTTGACCTGCAGTTTGTGATGAACACCTAGTCACCTAGTGCTTGACCTGCAGTTTGTGATGAACACCTAGTGACCTAGTGCTTGACCTGCAGTTTGTGATGAACACCTAGTGACCTAGTGCTTGACCTGCAGTTTGTGATGAACACCTAGTGACCTAGTGCTTGAGCTGCAGTTTGTGATGAACACCTAGTGACCTAGTGCTTGAGCTGCAGTTGATGATGAACACCTAGTCACCTAGTGCTTGACCTGCAGTTGATGATGAACACCTAGTCACCTAGTGCTTGACCTGCAGTTGATGATGAACACCTAGTCACCTAGTGCTTGACCTGCAGTTGATGATGAACATTGTGAAAAGCAGCGGGAACTTCAAAAGCAAACAAACCGCTGGGCAAGTGATTAAATGTTTAACATCCAGAGACAATGAGATTAACAGCAGTAGGACAGCAGTAGGTGTCTGATTCAAAGCAAAACTAGGGTAGCGTATTAGCACATGTGATATTGTACATTCTTACAAACAAAGCTGTACTTAGCATGATTGTATCTACGTATATTATAGTGCAAAAATTACAGTGCATAGTAAAGATGGCACAAAAGCAGTAAAAGCTCTTTGGTTACACACTAATGTCTTATTTCAAGTACGTGAAGGAAAATATTGAGTCATTTATGTGGAGTTTATGAGTCAATTAGGCAACTGATTCAATTAACAGTGAGTCTAATAAACAGCGCCTACTGAATAATAAAATTCAAGTAATACTGGCACAGTTACTTGTGAATTCAAGATTCGACTGTGGTCACCGTCACTCACGAGAGACTCCGCAGATGGCAGCTTAAAATGGCCGTTATACCCCAGCTCTATTTTTGAACCTGCAAACAAATACTGCAGCATATATAACATTGTTTTCTGCAACACGCCACAAACAATTATTGCAAGAACTACTACAAATGTAGAATAATCACCCCCAAAGTGCTCAGCACTCTCCTTTTCCAGTCGAACGTTCAGGAGATCCGTGTTGATGACGGTGGCTCCTCCGTGTGATGATTTGTGGGGGAAAATTGCTGACGAAATATCATCGACAAGGCTGAAAACTTTTGAGGTAACATTTTTAGCCTAAAAACAGAAAACAATTTTTGTATAGCTGGGCACACTACAAGTCAGAAACCAACACTCAATGGAGGGAGGGTGTACTGGCCAGTGCTGCCCTCTGAGGTCAGCAGGCAGTAACCTCAACTTACCTGTCAGGTGATTTCATGGTTGATGACTTTAGGTACCTGGCTTTGTGAAATGCTGCAGACACTTGGCCTTGATATGTTGGGTCTGGTCACATGTAATTTATAGATTTGCATCTTGTTAACTGAATTATTGTTTCCTGCTGTCTGCAGTTGCAATTGGTGTTTATTGTCTGTTACAGTTTTCTAATGGTGCTCTAATGTTTGGGCAAGGATGTAAGCTGCTTTTATTTAATTTAATAATTTTTGCAGTTTTGATTAGCTACTGAAATTAACTGCATATGCGAAATGTTACTTCACGTAATTTGTTTGTGTATGTACTAATTTGAAGTTATTATTTTCATAAAATACGCAACAATTTACTTATTTACATTTCTATATTCTTAACAGAATAAACAACTAATGTACATACTAATGTCTGGGCTTGATGTTTGGATTGGAGTGTTTGAGCAATCTTGCTCATTCTTGATGAAATGGGACATGCATGCTACGGAGGGGTTATGGTTGAATAGATAATGGGACCCAACTTGACTCAAACCCTTACGGACTATGCCTCTAAAATGAATCACTGAAAGTTAGAGGTGCCTTAGCCAAACTCAGATCTATATATGTTGACCTTCAGGGAGGTGAATGGCCAGATTGGCACGGCAAATAAATCGCCCGTACGAAACGAAGCCATTCGCTAACCAGCTTCTGGGTTATTCAATTTCTTTAAATAAATATATAAATAATAATGAAATTATTTGGAAATGCAAATACAATATCTAGAAGCATTGAGAAACATAGACATTAATAATAAAGACTAGCAAAGGCCCCGCAAAACATTTTGCGTATAAATACACTTATAATCGACAATACGCAAGCATCCTGCATAGTCCTCATTTATAACGCAAAGCCAGCAGCAGCTTTTACTGAATTAAAGTTATAGACAGAGTATAATGGATGACGTCAGAACAATGGCTTTGCGTCAGCAGTTTTCCAAGCGAAAATTACCGAAAATAGAACATCTAATTAACTCGTCGATACTCCTCTCAGTGAACATACCCTAAAATATAGCCCACGTCATTGTGTAGCCCTGTCCTTCCTCTTTCTAAAGAGCTATATATCTTCTTTCAAGAGTCCCACCATTGACATGACAGCGTGCATATAATAAATGGCAAGAACCAGAAGCAAAACTTGTTAGGTGCTTGGACCATTATAAACACATCCAAATAATTTAGTCTAATTTCGGCCTTAAAACATAAGTGACAATTTGACTATTCATTTTGCACAGCGCTAGTAGAGACAAACTCGAAGAACGACTAAGAAACCTACCCAAACAAACACATTACCTGTTGGTTATAAATAAGTTTGACCAGCAATTAGAAATTTCAGTTTTTCTTTCTGGTAATTCCCTACTAAGTTATGAACAGTACAAAATCATATTTGACCTGGTACGGCAACATATTGGTTCGTCTAACCGTTTTATTTGCCTCAATTAATCGGAATAGTTATGAACATTTTGTGATGGATTTGTTTCCCTGTTAAACTGCACTCCTGTAAATTTTGCAGCTTTTATTTGCTGTTTGTAAAAGGGCAATTATTTCAAATAAATGTTTATAAAAAATTTCACTATTCACCCTGCCTCAACACAAAATATTTGGTAAATTTGTTGACAGCATTTACAACATAGTTTTGACAGCATTTACAGCATTTACAACATAATTTTGACAGCATTCACAGCATTTACAGCATAATTTTGATGTCACACACAAAATTTGCAAATACGGATTTGTGTCCAAATTTTAACTATTGCTGCGGCTGCTGAACGTAGAGATTATTTCTGTTTGTTCCTGCCGTTGTTGTTGTTGTTGTTGTTTTTGTCATCGCTCCCAATGTTACACACGACAAAGACAATGATGATTATATAAAGGTAATGTTGATGAAAATGAAAATGATGATGATGATGACAGTGGTGGTGACACCAATGATGATGGTGGTGGTGGTGGTGACAACGACAATAATGATGACGATAACAATGATGATAATGATGATGATGCTTATCACATTGACTATGGTAACAACGCGAACTGCAGCAACACCGATGCTGACGACAGTGGCGAGAGTGACGATATTATCATCATTTGTGAAAAATAGGACTCATTAGATATTTGCTACAAAAATTGTGGGATTAGCTCTGTGAAACTTCATACATTCTGCTGAAATCACTGAATGCGTCAAAGAAACTCCAATACAAAATGGCACACTGACACATTACTCACGAGTACCGGTTTGTTAAAGCACAGGAGCATAAGCCATGTAACTGCATTACTTTCTTAAAGCACAGCAGCATAAGCCCTCTAACTGCATTACTTTCTTAAAGCACAGCAGCATAAGCCATGCAACTGCATTACTTTCTTGAAGCACAGCAGCATAAGCCATGCAACTGCATTACTTTCTTAAAGCACAGCAGCATAAGCCTGTAACTGCATTACTGTCTTAAAGCACAGCAGCATAAGCCATGCAACTGCATTACTTTCTTAAAGCACAGCAGAATAAGCCATGCAACTGCATTACTTTCTTGAAGCACAGCAGCATAAGCCATGCAACTGCATTACTTTCTTAAAGCACAGCAGCATAAGCCATGCAACTGCATTACTTTCTTAAAGCACAGCAGCATAAGCCATGCAACTGCATTACTTTCTTAAAGCACAGCAGCATAAGCCATGCAACTGCATTACTTTCTTAAAGCACAGCAACATAAGCCATGCAACTGCATAACTTTCTTGAAGCACAGCAGCATAAGCCATGCAACTGCATTACTTTCTTAAAGCACAGCAGCATAAGCCTGTAACTGCATTACTTTCTTAAAGCACAGCAGCATAAGCCATGCAACTGCATTACTTTCTTAAAGCACAGCAGAATAAGCCATGCAACTGCATTACTTTCTTGAAGCACAGCAGCATAAGCCATGCAACTGCATTACTTTCTTAAAGCACAGCAGCATAAGCCATGCAACTGCATTACTTTCTTAAAGCACAGCAGCATAAGCCATGCAACTGCATTACTTTCTTAAAGCACAGCAGCATAAGCCATGCAGCTGCATTACTTTCTTAAAGCACAGCAGCATAAGCCATGCAACTGCATTACTTTCTTAAAGCACAGCAGCATAAGCCATGCAACTGCATAACTTTCTTAAAGCACAGCAGCATAAGCCATGCAACTGCATTACTTTCTAGCACCATCTCAAAAGAACACAGTCTGCAAGCTGAGTTTGGATATAAGAATTACTTATTATGGCACGTTCAGACTAGCGAGTTCTCTGGGATGAGTTCTCTCTCTGACAGCAAACTTGTAAGTGTGAACTGCTTTCCGAGTTACTGTCGATAAATTATCGCAAACTCTCCGACAGTTACTGAGTTGATTTCCGGCGAGTTACTGTCTATGTTAGTGTGAATGCCTTGACGAGTTACTCTAGACACTTCTCGCAGTGAATAGAAAATAGAAATGAAAGAAGTGTCAGCTCACGATTACTGATGGAGAGTAACTCACAGCAAGTTTTGCTGTCTAGTCTGAACACGCTTGTGAGTTACTTGGAAAGTTACTCGCAACACTTCTCGCAATGCACAGAGAATTGAGCGACAGCTCGCGTTTACTGCCGGAGAGTAACTCACAGCAAGTTTTGCTCTCTAGTCTGAACATCACTGCAATTTAATTGGCCAGAAAACTGGCTAACCCGAACGCGCCGTTAAAGAAGAGCGCATAGACATGAGTTCAATCCACCCCTGATCAGTACCTGTTGTAATTTCTCGTCACGTGTTCTATCATCGTCTAATGCCACTACCTTCCTAACTCTTTTGACTTTTTTATCTTTTGCAAATTCACCCTGAGCAACGTCGATCGTTGACTTGAGTATGCCCGAGACGCTGCTGAGTATGTGCCTGTAATCAATAGAACGAAAGAGCTAGCATTGCAAGGATGGATGAATTTTCACATCAATTTTAACCCTTTCACTATGGAAGGCGGCACACTGCCACCTATGTTAGTAATGCAAGGGATAGAAGGTGGTAGACTGCTGCCCAAGCTCAACACTAAGTGCAGTCACCCAGGTCTGTTTATTTCACTGCTACAGCCGTGCAAGTAACGCTAACCAGCCAATCAGCATCTGAAGCCATGTGCATTCCACAATACTCTACTGTATAGTACGTTCTTATGCAAAATCGCTTGTAGATCGTTGATGAAACATACGTTTAGTTGATTGTTCTGCATTCTTATAAAATGATAAAAAGCAACTACGTAGTGAAAGGGTTAACATGTTTTTGTAACTAATAGTATAATAAATAACTGTACTAAATATTAACAGTTATAATTAATATTTACTTAATAAATTTCTGAGAGTCATAACTGATGGATTATCCTGGGTTGGGCGGCCAAGTGGTCTAGATTTCGGACTGAAACTGCGCAGTCTTGAGTTCGAGTCTAGTGATTGCCAATGCCAGGGCATATACCCTACATGTTATTCATTGTTTGTGTGTTGCCGCTAAATGTTGCTAATGGTCCTTAGTGCTAATGTTGGCTGTTAAAGGAAGACAGGATGATTTTTCATATACACATGTTTGTGAAAGAGAAAATTGAAGTACAGTGCTACTGTAAGATATTCAGTGTGTTGTACCGAAGCTAGGTAAGTTTTGAGATAAAAATTCAAATTTCAAGCATGAACTGCCAAATGTGCGCGGTACATCACAAACTAACACATCTGAACTGAGAGGTACAGCAGTTGTTTTTTTATGCAATGCGTTTCCAAAATGCACGCACTAGTGCCCGTCTAACTAGTGAATGGCGAAAAGCTTCTAACAGCGAAGAACTAGTGGAGCAAACGTGAAATTGTGTTTGTGTGATAATAATTCTTTCACGTAAGTCATTTTTGAAAAAATAGTATGTTTTCTTCTTATATTTTAAAGAGTACATTGTTTTGACCTACAGTTTAAGATTGGGTCCAGTTTTGGTTTAAATGAGCAACGGTGAACAAATGTTCAGTTCAACAAATGTTGAACATTTAATTGCAAATTACAAGGTTCGCAACACCAGCACATTTCAAGGCCTTATACAAAGTCATTGGCTTATTTGCAAAAAAATACTAAAAAACTTCTGCGATTCGACTGCTAAAGAGAAAACAGCTCGGCAACTAACCTCGAGGTGTGTTCCAACTCGGAGTGTTCGGCATACTTGGAATTCTCCTTCATGAACTTACCAACATCAGAAAATTTATTCACTGTAAGTGTCTAAAACCAAAAAGAAATAATTTCAGGGATGAGAATTACAAATTGCAAAAAAACTCTGAAACAGGCCATAGGCAGCAACAAATTACAATTTTGTGACCATGATCATGACATTCCCTATAATGAATCACAATGACTTCTGTTTAGAAAAAGACGTATGACCAGTCTAGTGGAACAATCAATCATTCCACTGCACTGCAGGAAAAAACAAACTATTTTTTACTTAGTTCATTCATTATGCTTATCGATAATGTATGTTAGTCTTGGAGCCAGCAACAAATTGCAATTTTGTGACCTCTAAGTGGACTTAAAATATGAATTACCTTGCTTCATGCATAATTTAAAATACCCAACTATCAAGGATTACTAATTATTACTCTTACGCAAACAACACAGTAGTAATCTGCTAACATGGTAACCCAATTTTAAATGCTTTCTCCGTTAAGGATCTTAGTTAAGATAGATCATGTCTAACATCGTTTACCTTTGTCACTGGGGCGAGTTCCTCAACGGAATCTGTACTGTGAGCCAGCACTGACGTCATCTGTTTCATTGATGTGATGCTGATCACGGGAACCTCCGACAGTGCAGTCAGCAAAGCGGTCCTAATCTAAAAAAAATCAATAATCTCCGTCATTTCGTGATTGTTTGCTCAAAACATATGTCCTGCAAAGAACATTGGCACTTTTTTCACGGATGAGAATGACAAATTGCAAAAAACTCCGAAACAGGCCGGGGGTTTTGGGGCCGCCTAGGCCCCTAATGGGGTTGAGGAGCAAAGTCCCCATGGGAGTTCAAGGGGGCGATACAACAAATAGCAATTTTGTGACCGTAGAGAGCCTTTAAGTAGAGAGACTTAAAATATCAATTACCGTATTTTCCCGTGTATGAGAGACCCTTTTTTGCTCAGAATTTTCACTTTAAAAATAGGGGGTCTCTTATACATGGGAGTAAGTCTTTTCAATAAGATGCATAAATTGTGACACTAATGATTTTAAAGAAATAAGTGCTCTACAACTGTTTTATTTCGAATAATTATAGTTTCCTTTCAATAAATCTTCTCCATGGCTAAATTCTAATGATAAAATTAATGTACCGGGTAAGTTATTATTTTTTTAAATGTCAAAAGAGGACAATGCCATTTTTGAGCAGAGTGACTCCTCTGATGATGAACTGGCTGAAATTGCTGAAGGTCTGACTCCAGTTGATATTTTTGATGAGAGTGATGAAGAATTTAATGATTTCTATGATGAATAAAGTTATTCATTACCAAAAAACTTTTTTCCAGAATTTTTGCCTAAAAATTGAAGGGGTCTCTTATACACAAGGGTCTCTTATACATGGGAAAATACGGTACCTTGTTTCATGCATAATTTAAAATACCCAACTATCAAGGATACATGATACCTAATTGTCTCAAAAACGCCTAAGTACTGGCCGCTCCTATGCAAAAGTATATAAAAACTGTCTGCAATTGACTCAAATAACTCCGCACAATTGATTCTATATTTTTATACATAGAGATATACACGTGGTTACGCTGATGTACGTGATGTAAACAAAGTGACGGCCTGCCAACTAGCGGTCAGCTGGTGAAATAATGTACTGGGTCCGTAAAAATTTTCTCAACGAATTCACTCGATTTACAAAAATGGCACTACTGGTCTTCCAAAAACTCGGAATTCCGCGTATCCGCAGAAAATTCTCATTCCTGATTAGATGCGTTAGACGCTATCCGTTTACATCAAGTGAAACATGAATAAACCCTTTTTTATGGGTTTAGTTCTCAGAAATATTGGATGATTCACCTAGGCTGCAGTAGAACTCAAACACTCTTTGCAAACTTATTGAACTAAAATGAAACAGATCTATGAGATGAATTTAAAGGACGTGAAACTGTTCACTTACTGTCTTATTGCATACAGAGCTCACATTAGCAGTAATGTTGTATAAAACTTGTAATTCAAACACTGTTTACTTACATTAAGCTAAGAAAGTTCATCTTGAAATTTTGTATCACTTACACACTGTCTTATTGCATACAGAGGTTGCGTTAGCATCAACGCTGCATAAAACGTGTAAATTTAAACTTCTGTGATGACCGTTAGGCGCAGCCATTTCAATGGTAAGTCATTTGAAAAAAGTATAGATAACTTTGCGTAAAGTTTGAAAAAACATTCAGAGAATTCACAGCCCACTCTCACTACCTAAACAAAGTTTTAATTGCTGTACCTTGTTAATAAGGTTAACAATACATTTTTGGTGAGTCAGTGGTGCACACTGGGAAGGTGGATGAGTGAAATTTTACCAGTTGGTGAAACTTAAAACTCTCTACCATTCAAAACAGATTCAGTTTTAACGACAAGAATAATAACTAAAATGACTCAATGATGAAGCCGTCATTCATCCGTTACCAAGTTTCACTTGACACTTGTTAGGCTAGTGATTCCAAGTAATTGAAAGTGAACACTTTACAATCATGATCACAGTTTTTCTTAGTTCTCGCTCCATTTCATCTTTCATTCACTACTCCCCCACATTTATGTATATATCATCATTATTTCAATTATTAATCTCTTCTTTAAGATTTCCACGTACAGTCTGGCCTGTCAAGCTATGCTTTTAGGCTCAAACTGTATGCATCAAAATTACTCTCTAATGTAATTTGCACATGTATATGCTGCATAAGAATCTCTTTTATAATTTCTGGATAATGTTGCATTTATATTTATATTTACTTCAGTGAAATTATCTGTATTTTTACTATAACTGTTAGATGCAGAGCGGAAATAAATAAACTTGAACTTAAACTTAGTGATTCCAAGTAATTGAAAGTAGTTACTGGAGGTAATGCAGTGATTACCTGTGCTCGTTGTTCGAGGTCCTTTGACTGCTTTTCCTTCTCTTGGTCTGTGAGATTTTTTGCGACCGTTTCGTTAGCCGTTACGTTAGGAATGAGAACGTTCGTTGCAATGCTGGCCATCAACGCAACGCCTACAAGACAAGACAGGAAAGTGCAAGGCAATGAGCCTGTTCACAGTTCCAGCGATTGATGATGATCATGAAAAGGTCAAAGGTTAAGTGAACCTAACAGCGTTTTCTGAAGCAAACAATTCATTTGTGTGCACTTGACAACGCCTTGAGATCCAAGCTGTTTGTATTAGTAACAATTCCTGGTGTTAATTTTCGTTTCCTTTATTTCATTTTATGTGGATTGTTTTGTAGACTGCTATTTTACTAAACGTTTTCGGATAAGAACAACATGTTAGTTGAAACCTATAATCGCGTAGTGTCATAATAAAAATAATCACATGTTTCACCAATTTCACCTACATGTAGTTACGTGCATAAGGTCATGTGATTGTTGAGGTTAAGCAAGACACGCTGGGTTCACTTAAAAGTCCAAATAAAACAACTAAAGTTACTGAACTGATGCAGCAGACACATTTGTTTTACATACATGTCATGTCGCAGTTGTAGTTAAGTAAGACGTGTTGGGTTCACTTAAAAGTCCAAATAAAACAACTAAAGTTACTGAACTGATGCAGCAGACACCTTTGTTTTACATATACGTCATATGGCAGTTGTAGTAGTTAAGTAAGACGTGTTGGGTTCAGTTAACCTTTGACCTACAGCAGTTCTGCGTGCATGTAGCAAAACTGTGAAAAGGCTTATTTGGAAATAAAAAAATAGATGTTCATTTAATTTTGCTGAAATATTATTTCATACAAATACACTTTTGCCACAATTGACTGACTTGACTTAATCTCACTGTTATGCCTCTAGCATAAAAAAATGTTGGCTTTAAAGGCACTCAGCCCTCTGTACAATAAATAATAATTTTAGTAGATGGTGGCACCAAGGCTGTGGCGATGCCCTGTCACTTTCAGTTTGTCATCTGTCATCTGTCACTTTCAGTCACCTGTCACAAGTTTCTTGTAATATCGAAAATCGTAAACACTCGAAACTTGCCACAAAAATTTGTATATTGATATCTTCTGTATTACACAACTTGTGGTGCGAAACAAAAACTTCTACGACAATTTCACAAACAAAGACGCTAACGAAACTTTCTATAACATAAGTAATCTAAACAAGCATGTCCGCCCTTTCACACTCGTCTCCTGCAGACTCGTGCGCACCGAACAATCCCCGGTCACGTGACCATTCTGATTGTGTCAGCACAAAGGCTGTAAACTGTTATACATACTGCAGTGACAGTTATAAGCCTAAGTCCATTTGAAGCATCTAGTTTTAATTCGCGGCAACTAATCTTACCATTGTAGTTTCCAACGCCAAACATAAATATAATTTGTCGATAAAAAGTTATACTGGTAAATAAGTAAAGTAGAGATTCTAGTAAACAAACTTACTTTTTTGGGGAAGTAGCGTTCTTTTGCACAAATAAACAAAAACGTGATGATTAAGAAAACAAAAACAAAATTATAGCTCAAGCTAGCAATTGACTATAACAGTGACAATGACACAATGACAACAATGCCAGTATTAGAACAATGATGATGACGACGACGACGGCGATGATGGCGACGACAATGATGATGATGACGATGACAACAACGACAATGACGGTGATCATGAAGAAGATGATGATGATGATAACTATGACTACGACGACGATGATGATGATGATGACGATGTCGACGGTGATGATGACGATGATGATGATGATGATTTTGATTGTGATGGCGATGACGATATGGCAATGCCAAATGCTACAATACTTTAAAGACAGCAAAAATAAAGTTTCTAGCACCCGTACACAAACTGAAGAACTTACCACTAAAATCGCCGGCATCAAGCAGCGTAGACAGCTTGCTTGGTCCTTGAGTGGGAATGATTAAGTCGGTGATGACATCTAAGGCGTGACTCGGAGCCGTTTGGTTATTCGGATTGTATCCAAAAGGATACACCTTTAAAAAACAAAAGGAAAACACAATTCTTTGCTAAGTAATGATTCCACAACTCAAAGACAATCGTGATAAAAGAGGAATCAAGGTTGTGGAAACAATAAAGCCGTTAGCAAACCCATAAAGAAACAGCCACAAAAACAAGGAAGAAAGTTCCCGAAAAAAAGGTAAAGAACGCGAAGGGAAAAAGTCAAAGAAACGCTTAACTACTTCAGGACCGCACCATTCAAAACAGGTTTTATAAGACCCATGACTTTCTACTACTGTATGAGTACAGACATAACTAAATGATTACAAATTAGGCGCTGTTTTATTCAGGAAAATCTCGGCTAACCAATCATGCTATTTGTTCAAACATTTGCAAGTGATTTAATTGGATAAAATTAAGAAAAACACACCCTTTTTAGGCACTACAAATTAGCCTATTGAGCAGCTTAGTCTGGTGTACACCTTCGTGATGTACATACTAATTTATTGATTACCTGCTTGCTACAGCCCAAGACATGCAGAGTTCTGATGCTGTTCCAGCAAAAACCAGGAAAAATTCCACAGATAATGTGGAACTCGTTACCGGAATCATTAGTGAGCGCAAATAACACAAATAGTTTCAAACATAAACTTGATAGTGAACACCGTGCGACAAACCTTGTATTTCAGTACCAGTCTGGTATATTAGGAGGAGAGTAAACCAACAACGAATAACTGGACAATGGTGTTCTTTGGCTAGATACTTAGTGGACGAGAGATTGGCGTTGTTGGCATCCTTCTGTCTCGGAAGACAATGGAGTGTGCGCTAAAAGAGCCAGTTATTGATCACATTGATGGAGCTGCAGCTGTGACTAAGCAGTGTGATCCTTGAACCACTGGAGTGGCCTCTCCAGGGCGCACGCCTGGGCAAGGAGATACTGAGTTGCCCAGACAGCAGGAACCCCCTCTCTTCCTCCCTGGTGTAGTCCAAAAGAGAGCGGAGCGGTTGGCACCAAGTTGGCTGCAGGAGCTGCCGGAGTCAGCGAGCATGCTGCAGTGGTCCGCCTTTGGGGCTCCACTCCTGATTTGGAAGGTTTACTCCTCTACACATGGCCGTTGGGTCACTTGACCTCCACCGCCCTCTAGCCGTGGGCTGCTTGTGCAGCTCCTCCGCCTAGTGTCGAGATACAGTGTGGGCATCCCGTAGAGATTTGCATAGAAACGCAAATCAGGGTTTATTCACCACGAAGATATGTAACTTTTAGTTTCTGTAATGTGTCAATGAATATATTACTTACTACCACTTCAAATTCTTGTTTCGTAGCCGATCCATATGCATCAAACGCTAATATAAAAACTGCGGCCGTGTAATTCCTTTCTGCAGCACCAGGTGGCAGGAAATTTGGAGGAAGAACAGGATCGAAACTGTAGTACAGCAGTGTCGCTACAAACAGTCACAAAATTATTAACAGCGAATATGCAGTACTTTAAGAAAATGAACAGATGATTATTGCACAATAATTTACTATCATCTTGCACAAGCAAGCCATCTGGCACTCGAAGAACATTACAAATAGTTCATAATTTTCAGAAGAAGAAACAGCACAACAGACAGAATGTTTGCAGCAGTATTTAATAAGTGCTAAAGAACTCCCCAATCATTTATGCAATGTGTATTATGCTTAGCATGAAACCCTAAAAGCGCAGCGTAAAATTCGCACCGATAATTAGAGCACTCCCGAGAACCTGTTTGGCTGTTCGAATACTCTTGCACCACATACTTAGTTTTTTGAACGTTACATTATAATGATAATATCAATTTCAAACTACAGTTTGAGAATACAGATCAAGGACACCCATGTACACACACCACTGAATCACAATTGCTTCAAAGCAGTGATTCCCAATGTTTGGTTGACGGCAACCCCTTTCCAGAACCCTGCATCATATTCTGCGACGCCAAAGTTGGAAACCCGCGCTTTAAAGAAATCGCAGCAAAAACTATTATAACAATGCGCTCGCATCTTGAAACGCATTTCAAACTTCCTAATGAAAAAAATGTCCTCAGTTTTGACCACAAATGTGTACAAAATGTCTTAAAACCACTATCATCTAGCGGACAAGGTAATCTTGTAGAAATTTAACCCTTTCATACCCGTTGTATCTCGTGGGATACGAGAATATTTTCTGCCTTTAAAATTAATAAAATTTTAAAAATGACGGTTATTTGATCTGTTAGGAGTTATTTTGATTTAAGCCAATAACAATAGACTAAAAACGGTGATAAAATGGCAAACTAAAAAATCTACATAGCATAAAAAACTGTGCAAGGTAAAGTACTTTAGAGACGACTTTGTACAGATCAGTATAGCGTGCATACTAAATGTCTTAAATACTTTAAAAAATTATCAGCAGTTGGAAAATGAAGCACATTTTATGCTTCCATTGAATCCCAATGTATCCAGTGGGATACAGGCTATATTTAGCATATGGGCACAGGTAGAAAAAAATAATTATGTGTAAACAAGATGGACAAACTGAACAAAAGTACCAAGCCAAAATTTTTTTCTCATTAAAAAATAATTTGGGACTGAAAGGGTTAATAAAGACTAAGTTATACCTATGGCAGGCCTTGGTCGAAAGATGTTGAACAAAACAATGTCTAAATATTCGTAATAATCTAGCATGTTCATTTTTATTTCTGGTTTTACAATAACTCACCTTTTGTCATATCTTCGCCAGCAGATTTTCCATGCGTATCAAAGTAGAACTCGTAAATCAGCGGAGTATCTTGATCGACAAACCTGGTACAGCTCATTGAAAACTCCGTACTCAGGGTCATACCTGGAACAAAGCAAAGGCATTGTAGAAATAGCTAGCAAGCATATCGGGTTTTTTACACATTATTATTGCTGCAAGGAGCGGTAGTCGAGTTGTGACTGCGCTGAGTTGCAAATCCAGAGGTTCTGAGTATGAATGTCAGGGTTTTTTGCAAGGAGCGGTAGTCGAGTTGTGACTGCGCTGAGTGGCCAATCCAGAGGTTCTAGGTTTGAATGTCAGGGTTTTTTGTAAGGAGCGGTAGTCCAGTTGTGACTGCACTGAGTTGCCAATCCAGAGGTTCTGGGTTTGAATGTCAAGGTTTATCGTAAGGAGCGGTAGTCGAGTTGTGACTGTGCTGAGTTGCCAATCCAGAGGTTCTGGGTTTGAATATCAGGGTTTTTTGTAAGGAGCGGTAGTCGAGTTGTGACTGCACTGAGTTGCCAATCCAGAGGTTCTGGGTTTGAATGTCAGGGTTTATCGTAAGGAGCGGTAGTCGAGTTGTGACTGCACTGAGTTGCAAATCTAGAGGTTCTGGGTTTGAATGCCAGGGTTTTTCATAAGGAGCGGTAGTCGAGTTGTGACTGCACTGAGTTGCAAATCCAGAGGTTCTGGGTTTGAATACCAGGGTTTTTCATAAGGAGCGGTAGTCGAGTTGTGACTGCACTGAGTGGCCAATCCAGAGTTCTGGTTTGAATGCCAGGGTTTTCATAAGGAGCGTAGTCGAGTTGTGACTGCACTGAGTGTTCTGGGTTTGAATGCCAGGGTTTTTCATAAGGAGCGGTAGTCGAGTTGTGACTACGCTGAGTTGCCAATCCAGAGGTTCTGGGTTTGAATACCAGGGTTTTTCATAAGGAGCGGTAGTCGAGTTGTGACTGCACTGAGTTGCCAATCCAGAAGTTCTGGGTTTGAATGCCAGGGTTTTTCATAAGGAGCGGTAGTCGAGTTGTGACTGCACTGAGTGGCCAATCCAGAGGTTCTGGATTTGAATGCCAGGGTTTTTCATAAGGAGCGGTAGTCGAGTTGTGACTGCACTGAGTGGCCAATCCAGAGGTTCTGGGTTTGAATGCCAGGGTTTTTCGTAAGGAGCGGTAGTCAGGTTGTGACTACGCTGAGTTGCCAATCCAGAGGTTCTGGGTTTGAATGCCAGGGTTTTTCATAAGGAGCGGTAGTCGAGTTGTGACTGCACTGAGTGGCCAATCCAGAGGTTCTGGGTTTGAATGCCAGGGTTTTTCGTAAGGAGCGGTAGTCGAGTTGTGACTACGCTGAGTGGCCAATCCAGAGGTTCTGGGTTTGAATACCAGGGTTTTTCATAAGGAGCGGTAGTCGAGTTGTGACTGCGCTGAGTTGCCAATCCAGAGGTTCTGGCTTTGAATACCAGGGTTTTTCATAAGGAGCAGTAGTCGAGTTGTGACTGCGCTGAGTTGCCAATCCAGAGCTCAGTACCAGACATGTACGGGGGAACAAAAGCAGCCAATAAGGCTAATTATCGATTTCTCTTAAGTGCCGAGGCATCATAACTAGACGCCTTAACCATCAAACCTTACACTCTGTCAGGATAGATAGTTTATTGACATATGGCCAACATGGCTGATCAAAACTATAATAAACATTTCATACAATTGATAGATACTTTATTGACATTTGGCCAACATGGCTGATCAAAACAATAATAAACATTTCATACAATTGATAGATACTTTATTGACATATGACCAACAGGGCTGATCAAAACTATAATAAACATTTCATACAATAGATAGATAGTTTATTGACATATGACCAACAGGTCCAATCAAAACAATAATAAACATTTCATACAATAGATTACATACACGTTCGGATAAATTTTACCACTGCACATTTGTATTACAGTATTTTGTGGCTGTCTCAAACAAAACAGATTTCATTCTCAATTAAAGCATTAAAACAGGAACATACTGAGAAACCGTGCTCAACATAAAGTCACGTGCAACGTTATGTCTTCAGCAGTGCAATAAGAATGGCATTCATCTGCAACAAGATCGCAGACACTAGAAACACGATTTTTATATGGAAAAGGTGGTCTTAAAGGTGGTTATCTACCAGCTTCAAAAGCCAAACGATGAGCACTGTTTCTAAACTTTGTCAAGCCCTTTCTGTCTTTATTATTACAAATATTTTCTAAATAAGTTTTCGTTTCAAAATTCTGTTTAAATAATCCACAAAAAATAATTTGCTCATAGAATTTAAAGACTCACTCCATGATATAACACAATTTGCTTTGGCATCGTTGCCATTTGCCTTCGTCACCTTAGTGTTGTTTAATAGACTATCAGCAGCATGCTTAAAATCTAAACAAATAAAAAAATCTGAATCTTTTCTCCCGCACCTAGAAACAGCACTTTCTTGTCTGGATGGCAAGAAATAGAAGAACCAACATCCTATTGTCATTTTTCAACATTTACTTAAATGAAATATAAGAAAATGTTGTCAACTCAGCTTAAGTAGCGTGTAATTACTGTTTTTATCGAACTTCTGCAGACGGTCTAGATGAACTTTATCTTCTTACTTGAAAGAAAAGTGTTCAGTTGTGACGTAGTGCATAAGTTCGAAAATTCATGCACGAGCACAGCGATGAACTTAATATCTAATTATTGAACTCGAAATTTGCCTCATAGTTTTTGTGCATTATACTAAATGCCTGTAAAAGTGTTTTACTTTTGCAAACATGTGCAAACACGCTAAAGGACCATTTGCGCTGTTCAAATTATGTTCAATTGTGAACCCATCGCTAGATGTGCTCGCCCACTGTTAATAATCAGAAACACTTTGGCGTTATTATACATGTGAAAATGTACTCTTTTTACTCTGCTTCAAAATGGCTTGGGATATCAAATATCATCCTGCTTTCATTTAATGCATAATCCCCTTTACTACTTGAATTTACCCTACAATTTCTGTTAGTCATAACCTATTACTACCTATGTTCTTGTTGTTGGTGTCCCTTCTGTTTAAGAGGACAGTGGAGTGTGCGCCAAGAGAGTCAGTTATTGATCACATTGATGGAGCTGAGCTAGTGTCACCAATAATTGATTGTATGAGTCTAGTGTCACGAATAATTGATTGTATGCATCTAGTGTCACCAATAATAGATTGTATGAGTCTAGTGTCACCAATAATTGATTGTATGCATCTAGTGTCACCAATAATTGATTGTATGCATCTAGTGTCACCAATAATTGATTGTATGCATCTAGTGTCACCAATAATTGATTGTATGAGTCTAGTGTCACCAATAATTGATTGTATGCGTCTAGTGTCACCAATAATTGATTGTATGAGTCTAGTGTCACCAATAATTGATTGTATGAGTCTAGTGTCACCAATAATTGATTGCATGAGTCTAGTGTCACGAATAATTGATTGTATTCGTCTAGTGTCACCAATAATTGATTGTATGAGTCTAGTGTCACCAATAATTGATTGTATTCGTCTAGTGTCACCAATAATTGATTGTATGAGTCTAGTGTCACGAATAATTGATTGTATTCGTCTAGTGTCACGAATAATTGATTGTATGAGTCTAGTGTCACCAATAATTGATTGTATGCATCTAGTGTCACCAATAATTGATTGTATGCATCTAGTGTCACCAATAATTGATTGTATGCATCTAGTGTCACCAATAATTGATTGTATGAGTCTAGTGTCACCAATAATTGATTGTATGCGTCTAGTGTCACCAATAATTGATTGTATGAGTCTAGTGTCACCAATAATTGATTGTATGCATCTAGTGTCACCAATAATAGATTGTATGAGTCTAGTGTCACCAATAATTGATTGTATGCGTCTAGTGTCACGAATAATTGATTGTATGCGTCTAGTGTCACGAATAATTGATTGTATGAGTCTAGTGTCACCAATAATTGATTGTATGAGTCTAGTGTCACGAATAATTGATTGTATTCGTCTAGTGTCACCAATAATTGATTGTATGAGTCTAGTGTCACCAATAATTGATTGTATGCATCTAGTGTCACCAATAATTGATTGTATGTGTCTAGTGTCACCAATAATTGATTGTATGAGTCTAGTGTCACCAATAATTGATTGTATGAGTCTAGTGTCACCAATAATTGATTGTACGAGTCTAGTGTCACCAATAATTGATTGTATGAGTCTAGTGTCACCAATAATTGATTGTATGAGTCTAGTGTCACGAATAATTGATTGTATGCATCTAGTGTCGCCAATAATTGATTGTATGCATCTAGTGTCACCAATAATTGATTGTATGCATCTAGTGTCACCAATAATTGATTGTATGCATCTAGTGTCACCAATAATTGATTGTATGCATCTCGTGTCACCAATAATTGATTGTGTGAGTCTAGCGTCACCAATAATTGATTGAATGCATCTAGTGTAAATAATAGCAATGTGTTTTTCTGTCTGTGCGGTATTTATCATTTTTACCCTCGTATTGCACATAGGCAGTCGAAAACAACGGTGGGATGTAGAGGCTGCTAAGTCAACAGCTTGATGCGTAAGGACTGTACTGGACAGTGATGCTCTCCGAGGCCAGCAGGCAGTTACCTCAACTTACCTGTCTGATGATTTCATGGTTGATGACTTTAGGTACCTGGCTTTGTGAAATGCTGCAGACACTTGGCCTTGATATGTTGGGTCTGGTCACATGTAATTTATAGATTTGTGTCTTGTTAACTGAATTATTGTTTCCTGCTGTCTGCAGTTGCAACTGGTGTTTTTTTGTCTGTTACAGTTTTCTAATGGTGCTCTAATGTTTGGACAAGGATGTAAGCTGCTTTTATTTAATTTAATAATTTTTGCTGTTCTGATTAGCTACTGAAATTAACTGCATATGCAAAATGTTACTTTACGTAATTTGTTTGTGTATGTACTAATTTGAAGTTATTATTTTCATAAAACATGCAACAATTTACTTATTTACATTTCTATATTCTTAACAGAATAAACAACTAATGTACACACTTGTGTCTGGACTTGATGTTTGGATTTGGAGTGTTAGAGCATTCTTGGTCATTCTTGATGAAATGGGTAAAAGGACAGTACAGAGTGAGATAAAACGGTACATTTCAGAAGTCAACTTACCTTCCTCAGGTCCAAATGAACAACTACCTGGCTGCGGTCTATCGTTAACCTCAAAATGATAGATAGCAATTCCTGCATCTAAACCCTCTGGACCACCTAGAAAAAAATTACAAAATCGTGAGAAAAAATCATTAGCGAAGTTATTGATGCGCTCTGACAAGTTGACTTGGCCAGGCAACGGTAATGGTTTATCTAATCAATGTTCATGGCGACGGCAAAACAGAAACAAAATTCTTGGTCATTCCAAAGTTCTTAGGAGTGACAGCAATAACTAAACATACGCAATTTAATGCAATTAATATTACAAGACCGTTTCTCATAATTAAATAAAAGATTAAAAACTTAATTAACAGCGGGGCCTATTGATGACGTCACAAACTAACATAATTTCCAACAGCACAAATATTCCACGAGCGTGTCACAAGTGTTTGTAAAAGCGAAAATTGAAGTACGGCGCTACTGTACAACATTCTGTGCGATATACGAAAATGCTATAATTCAAATTTCAACTTCACGCTGTGCTCACGCACAGTGAGCAAACAATTAACTATTTATCCAGCGAAACAAAATCTTCCTTCATTACCAAACCTCAGAATTGAACCCACAATCTTTTGCTCAGAAATCAAACCAAATTAACTGAATTACTCTGGAAAGGAAACAATTTCATAATTACTTGATAATTAGCAGATTTAAGCGCAACTCTAATAGCAAATTATCAACTTTATTAATATCATTATTAACCCAAAGTGTTCTTATTATTTCATAACAATTTTGACCTGTATTTCACATAAAATCTAAATACAATTCTTAGTTTAATCAAGATTGACCTTATTTTGTTGCCCGCTAATTAAAGTACATGTATATTCTTTTCTCTGGATTATATAGAAAATGTCATAATTTTAAAAATTACTAATGTTTCCTAAATTAAACTGATAACATTACTGCCCATCAGTGTCTAAAAAATCTTTTTATCTATATTCGGTAAAGGATAGCAGACTAGGTGACTTTACAGTCTTTTCGCTATCCTTCCTCTAGTGCTAGATCTATCTATACATTTTATATATTTATAATATAATATAATATAATATAATATAATATAATATAATATAATATAATATAATATAATATAATATAATATAATATAATATAATATAATATAATATAATATAATATAATATAATATAATATAATATAATATAATATAATATAATATAATATAATATAATATAATATAATATAATATAATATAATATAATATAATATAATATAATATAATATAATATAATATAATATAATATAATATAATATATATTTTAACCATTTTTCAAAATGGATTAGAGATTCTTTTATTAATCATGTTTTACTGTAACATTATAAAGAGATAAATAAATTGAAATTGAATTAAATTGAATTGAACATCACGTCTCATACCAATGTTTATGTAAATGATTTATTTGTACATGTAGCATGTTTTATTTAAGATATTTACGTATATAAAACACATGAATGACATACAAATTCCAAATCATTAGATTTACATATCATAACTTTGCAACAGACGTAAATAAGTCATAAGTCATTTTTTTCACATTACACATTTACAATAGTTTCATGTACAATATATAGTGAAAGGGCCTACAATGAACATAATACAAATAAGAAATACTGCACAGGAAAAGCCTCAAACACTGTTCACTTATACACGAATGTAAATGTGTTGCGGGCAATCAAAAAGCAGGGCTTGTTAGATTGTCCCGCACAGTGAAAGAAAAAAAAGTAATGGAAATAATCTGAAAATTTAGAGTGAATCGTGACAAAAAAACATTAGTGCTTAAAATGGAATGATGTAATGAATGAAGCTCATATATGAGATGATATAAGATCCTACCTTTCACTTTTACCACATAATGCACTCCTACACTGAGTGCATTCTTACGAATAGTGATATGGTCGCCTTCCGGACTCACATCTACGTCCGCTTCGTAATCAATGCTGGACAGATTTGCGAAATCTTCACGAGGTTGCACCGACCATTCGTAAGTGGCATTCGAACTTGCGGCCTCGCTGCAGCTTATACATTCGACGGCAAGTGCGAGGTAATGTTCGCGCACAACCTTTCCGGCACAGTTTGACATACAACTGCAAAACATACGTGCAATGGCTGTACTAAACTTCATTACCTGGTCAATAACAGAAATTCAAAATTGGGGAAAATACGCATGTGGTAATACAATTATGCAAAACACTAAATAATAAATGGCAAAATCCAACAAGGGTTAAGTTGATACTTCAAGAAAATCTATACACGATACCTCATTCTGTAAAGTTGATACTCCAAGAAAACCTATACACGATACCTCATTCTGTAAAGTTGATACTTCAAGAAAACCTATACATGATACCTCATTCTGTAAAGTTGATACTTCAAGAAAACCTATACAGGATACCTCAATCTCTAAAGTTGATACTCCAAGAAAACTTATACATGATACCTCATTCTGTAAAGTTGATACTTCAAGAAAACCTATACACGATACCTCATTCTGTAAAGTTGATACTCCAAGAAAACCTATACACGATACCTCATTCTGTAACGTTGATAATCCAAGAAAACCTATACACGATACCTCAGTCTCTAAAGTTGATACTCCAAGAAAACCTATACATGATACCTCATTCTGTAAAGTTGATACTTCAAGAAAACCTATACATGACGCACCATTCTGTAAAGTTGATACTCCAAGAAAACCTATACACGATACCTCAATCTCTAAAGTTGATACTCCAAGAAAACCTATACACGACACCTCATTCTGTAAAGTTGATACTCCAAGAAAACCTATACATGATACCTCATCTTGTAAAGTCGATACTCCAAGAAAACCTATACACGATACCTCATTCTGTAAAGTTGATACTCCAAGAAAACCTATACACGATACCTCATTCTGTAAAGTCGATACTCCAAAAAAAACTATACACGATACCTCATTCTGTAAAGTTGATACTTTAAGAAAACCTATACATGACGCACCATTCTGTAAAGCAGATACTCCAAGAAAACCTATACATGATACCTCATTCTGTAAAGTCGATACTCCAAGAAAACCTATACACATACCTCATTCTGTAAAGTCGATACTCCAAGAAAACCTATACACGATACCTCATTCTGTAAAGTTGATACTTCAAGAAAACCTATACAGGATACCTCATTCTGTAAAGTTGATACTCCAAGAAAACATATACACGATACCTCATTCTGTAAAGTTGATACTCCAAGAAATCCTATACATGATACCTCATTCTGTAAAGTTGATACTTCAAGAAAACCTATACACGATACCTCATCCTGTAAAGTCGATACTCCAAGAAAACCTATAAGGGATACCTCATTCTGTAAAGTTGATACTTCAAGAAAACCTATACAGGATACCTCATTCTGTAAAGTTGATACTCCAAGAAAACATATACACGATACCTCATTCTGTAAAGTTGATACTTCAAGAAAACCTATACACGATACCTCATTCTGTAAAGTTGATACTCCAAGAAAACCTATACCCGATACCTCATCCTGTAAAGTTGATACTTCAAGAAAACCTATACAGGATACCTCATTCTGTAAAGTCGATACTCCAAGAAAACCTATACAGGATACCTCATTCTGTAAAGTTGATACTTCAAGAAAACCTATACAGGATACCTCATTCAGTAAAGTTGATACTCCAAGAAAACATATACACGATACCTCATTCTGTAAAGTTGATACTCCAAGAAATCCTATACATGATACCTCATTCTGTAAAGTTGATACTTCAAGAAAACCTATACACGATACCTCATCCTGTAAAGTCGATACTCCAAGAAAACCTATACACGATACCTCATTCTGTAAAGTTGATACTTCAAGAATACCTATACATGATACCTCATTCTGTAAAGTCGATACTCCAAGAAAAACTATACACGATACCTCATTCTGTAAAGTTGATACTTCAAGAAAACCTATACACGATACCTCAGTCTCTAAAGTTGATACTCCAAGAAAACCTATACACGATACCTCATTCTGTAAAGTTGATACTTCAAGAAAACCTATACACGATACCTCAGTCTCTAAAGTTGATACTCCAAGAAAACCTATACACGATACCTCAGTCTCTAAAGTTGATACTCCAAGAAAACCTATACACGATACCTCATTCTGTAAAGTTGATACTTCAAGAAAACCTATACACGATACCTCATTCTGTAAAGTTGATACTTCAAGAAAACCTATACACGATACCTCAGTCTCTAAAGTTGATACTTCAAGAAAATCTATACACGATACCTCATCTTGTAAAGTTGATACTCCAAGAAAACCTATACACGATACCTCATTCTGTAAAGTTGATACTTCAAGAAAACCTATACATGATACCTCATTCTGTAAAGTTGATACTTCAAGAAAACCTATACACGATACCTCATTCTGTAAAATTGATACCCCAAGAAAACCTATACAGGATACCTCATTCTATAAAGTTGATACTCCAAGAAAACCTATACATGATACCTCATCCTGTAAAGTCGATACTCCAAGAAAACCTATACACGACACCTCTTTCTGTAAAGTTGATACTCCAAGAAAACCTATACACAATACCTCATTCTGTAAAGTTGATACTTCAAGAAAACCAATACACGATACCTCATTCTGTAAAGTTGATACTTCAGAAAAACCTACACACGATACCTCATTCTGTAAAGTAGATACTTCAGAAAAACCTACACATGATACCTCATTCTGTAAAGTTGATATTTGAAGAAAGCCTATACACTATACCTCATTATCTCACAAGGGAAAGTAATACTACAGCTTTTGTTCGCGGCTCTGATTTTCTACTAAATCTTTATTTATCCCAAAAACAACGAACTCGTAGTACAGAAATAGAAGCGAACAAGAACTAGTTACTTGTACCCTGTTTACGTCGCCTCAGGCAGATGGCACTAGTGCTGCATGTAAAAGACATTTTTTGTCACTCTGAGATTGAATAATCTAATAACAGCGAAGAATCAGATTTTAGGAAGCAGGAAAATTAAACACTTGCTCTTACACAATGTGAATGTTTGGTCTTTGTCCGGGAACAGCTTGTAGCAGTTGTTTCACTGTACGCGAGGTTCTGTTCACTTTGCTGATGTTCAATACGAATGCCAGCTCCGTAAACTGGGGCAGAGCCTCCCCGGGTATGGTGAATGTAGCACCTAGAAATAGTAGAGTTGTGTCATTATTTACATGTGAAAAAAATCGTTATTTACACTGCAATAAGACAGGGTACAGAACTATTAATAAAGTTCTGCCCCTACATAGGTGCAAAGTCTGCCAGTCTTTCTAATTAGAGTAATTAAGTTTTTATAAAAAATTAGATAACTAGATTTTGCGATATTTTTGCATGAACATTAGGTGAGCTGCAGAAGTTTGAATTAGTTTAAACAGCACGCGCTTACGGAAAGCCGCACTGCATTTACGAAAAATTTTGAAGTCTGTTAGTTTCGTCACAACTTCAGGTGAATGGTGGCAACGACCGCGCCGGAAAATTCCTATACTGCGGCAGTATAAACTAATAGAAAATTAATAGAATTAATAGAAAAATAAAGAAATTTTTTAAGTTTTTTGGGCATTTTAACTTTTTTTTACGGTTATGACCATGGCAAATATCAGGAGAGCTCTATCTTATTTTCAAGCGAGTATAAATTAACTTTCTACTTTATAGATAATTTTTGCAAATTTCTCTGTTATATTCTTCTAAGTTTAAGTGATAACAGTAAAATAAACCCAACATACTGAGCGACTTGTTCTTTCCTTTAGCACACCACAAACAGTGATAACAGTAACATAAACCCAACATACTGAGCGACTTGTTCTTTCCTTTAGCACACCACAAGCAGTTTAAGTATAACAGTAAAATAAACC
>JAQGDQ010000525.1:130359-153572 GCA_030141605.1 Tubiluchus corallicola | reverse complement strand
TCATTGTCGCAACACCTATTTTGATATATCTTTCATATGTTGTTGTGTGTGCATAAATAATGATCTAATTACTTTATTGATTTATTGCACTGTTTATTTAAATTTATATTACATTGTGTGTTTTTTGTAAGATTTTGACACCAGATGGCTCTGGCCGCTTATTTCTCTGCTTAACTGTAATTAGGTTACCTGAAAATTCGAATACCAAATGGCTTCAACCTGTTTTGGGATCTTACTACAGAGTTCGTGTTTTACACTAGATATGTTCTGACTGTCAACGTTACAGGGTGGTGGAGTTTTGCTGGTTAGTCCACATCCTGTGGTTATTTTATATGACTGAACACCAAGTTTGGTGTGAACCTGTCTTTAATGGTACTCGTATGCAGTGAGATGATTTATTACAAAGACAATGGTTTTGTCTGCTTTAGTTTATTCGTTGTTTGCTGTGATGACACTGTCTTGACATTCCAAGAAGCAAGTGTTTGGTAACCATATGTTTACCTGCAGAATAGGACTCAAATTCTCGCTGAATAGTAGTGGAAAACTAGTCGAGGACCAGTTCTACCTGGACCCATGGTCTGTCTGTTTGTCTGAGCTGAAGGTTCTGTTTGTCACCCTGCAAAAGAACGATATCTGGGAGTCTGAGGCAACCAGGCAAGAGTTCAAGCCCGAGGCAACCAGGTACGAGTTCAACCGCTGGATTGCTAGAGCACTTTTAAAGCGTTGTCCATGCAGAGGCTGGATTGGTGACGTTTGGCAAAGAGTTGCTGGCGAGGACGTGGCTGACTACTGGAGATGAAAAGCTGATGCGGTATGGTTGGAGACTCAAGAGCGTGGTTGATAGATCCAAAAGCCTGATGAGAGACAGAAGCGTAACCGGCCAACGTTACTTTTGGGGGAATTAGGTATTGTTGGAAATTGTTATCAATTTAATTTGCTATTGTTGTTTTACTGATTAAATTCTAAATCTAAATATTAGCTTTTAGTTCCGTTGTCGTTCTGATTAAATAATTTGCACGTGCACACAAGTGTTTCACCAGTGACACGGATTCACGTAGCCTACACAAATAAATGATTATCCTGTAGATTTAGCATATAAAAGTGACGGAAACGCTCGAGAACCCTGAACACAGTACTCTGATTTCTTAACATCCTGATTTAATTATTACACGGCGTCACAATTTGGTGGCAGCGGTGGGATAATTAAGGCCTGCCACTGAATGAAACCGCTGTGCAGATTATTTATTCTGTTTATTGTTGAAAAAAATAGCATCTCTGCCCTTTGCAGAACTGATAATATAATATTTCTACTGAGTAAGCTTAGAACTTTTGACACTTGCGTTGACCGTGCTGTAGGTATAAATTTCTCTGCGCAAATAGTTAGTAGTTTCATTGCAGTAGGAGATTTCGAACTATAGGTAAACTAGGTCACATTGTCTGACTGTGAAGTGCATGCGACGCAAAAGCTTGTTTACGAATTGGTGAGCCCTAGTAATATATTGAACGGCTTGTAACTTCCTGTTCGGTTCGGGACTTATTTTGCACAGTACTAGCTGTATGTAACCAGAGCAATTTGCTTGTGTACAGAGTGAGAGAAGAGTAAAAGAAACCACGTGAGTGGTGAATAAATTTTCACAAGTGTAATAGCAAAGTTAAAACGAAACAAAACGCAAATAAATACTTTGCAAAAAAATTAATTACATAGAATCTAATACTATAAGGTAAATACAATTGCACATAGTATTTGACTGCTGTATTAACCTTATTAAATTAATAATAAAACGAAACGGTAAATTACCATGGCAGCAAACGCATACACTGAAAACGAGTTAAATATTTTAAAAGTGTCACAGCTAAAAGAAATTATAGCTGAATGCGGGATCACAGTTGCCTCAACAGCGACTAAACCTGTTTTAATAGCTGCTATCCTACAAGCTCAGCTTCCTTTGAATATGACGCAACCTGCGCTAACACAAGCAATTCAAGGCCTTGGTGATGCGGACCTGGACGGGGGTACATATGTTGAAACTAATTTAAATGCAGCAACTCCCGTGAACCCTATTTCAGGTGGCGTGAAAAGGAAGCCAACTGTGGCAACGAGGTTAGAACACACACCTCCGCCCGACTTGTCATTTATGGTAGATGACATTACTGACGGAATGCAGCAATTACCCCCCTCAGAGAGGTATTCAGTTATGATTACACTGGAAAAGCTACGCAGCGAAGAGCGTCGAGCTGTCAAGCAGATGGAGATGCAAATGCAGATGGACAAAGAGTTACGTATTAAGCAACTTGAACATCAGGAACGGGTTGAGCTTGAAAAATTGCGTGCCGAGCTTGCACGAATTGAGATCGCACCCACTTTATTACAGGTCGCAAACCCTTCCCCTCCTGTTAACCCGCAATTGCATGCACCCATCCAGCGTATCAAAATGAGGGTCTTTGATGAAAACGCTGAAGACATTGACGATTTCTTAAGTCAGTTTGAATCAACTGCAGCTGCAAATAAGCTTCCTCAGGACGTATATGCAGCATCTTTAGGGCCTGCACTCACCGGGAAAGCTTCCATTGCTTTTCACCAAATACCTCCTGAGCAAATGAGCAACTACGATGCTGTGAAGAAAGCACTTTTGGCAGCATATGTATTAACCAGCGAGAGCTACTTGAAACGTTTTCGTGCTATAAAAAAGAGGGCCAATGAGACTTTTCAGCAAGTTGGCAGAAGACTTGTTCGTGCCTACAATGAGTACAGAAATGCAGAAGATGCTGACTCTGTAGATAAAGTTGTGGAATTGGTCTGTAAGGAACAAGTCTTAACACTGATGTCACGTGACATGTGTGAATGGGTCCGGAGGCAAGATCTTCATTCCTTCGATGATGTTGTGGAAAAAGCAGACTTGTACCAAGCATCTGTGATGTCGATACAGGGTGGCCTAAAAGTCATGCAACCTCACACATTTAAGAAAGGATTCAAGCAGCCAATGCACGATGGTAGTAGCTTAGCAAGAGGAAGAAGCACGTATAGTGGATCTAATGTGAAGTGCTATTCCTGCGGCGAGTTGGGACATAAAAGAAATCAATGCAGAAGAAGCATGGCAGGTGCTGAAGCCACCGGGAAAGGCAGAAGCACGATGGGTCGGAATTTTTTAGCTAAAGGTGATGCTAAGAAGACCCAGGAAGGTGGTTCAAGAAAAACCACAAAGAAGTTGCGCAACATTATTGCATCTTCTGAAGATGAATATTGCTGCTGGGCATCTGTGAATGGCAAGAATGTGAAATGCATGCGCGACACTGGGGCATGCACTAGCCTTGTTCACCCAGATTTGGTAAGGCCAGAGCAATATGTTGATGAGTCAACCAGGACGATTAAGTGTGTACATGGAGATTCCAAGGAAGTACGCATGGCTATTGCGGAGGTTGAAAGTCCGATGGTCAGTGGGTATTTGACAGTGGCTGTCTCTGGTGACCTTCCAGTTGACTTCTTACTTGGTAATGACTTTCGGACGGCAGTTACTCCATTCCCGGCAAAGAGGAGTAAGAACTTCCAGTGTGTACCGAAACCAGCTTCAACAGCTACTGTGGCCAACATGGATTCCTCCTGCCAATTTAAAAAGCATGCTATGAAGCAGGATGAAAACAGTAGTGGTGACAAGCTGCACACGGCATTAGTTGTTACACGCAGTAAAGCTGCGAAACTGCAAAACCTTGAGAAAAGAGACAAGACCCTCCAACAAGAGTTTTTGCAAGACAGAATCAAAGCACCTCCACTGACTGAGCACGAGTCAAAGCAAAACCAAATGCACCTAACTGTGCTCAGTAAATCACAGTTACACCAAGAACAAGTAGATGATGTAACTTTAAGGAACTTACGCGACAATGCACGCACTGAAGAAATTGTGAGGAAAGAAGGCAAAGGCTACTATCTTCGTGAAGGAGTACTTTATTACCTGGCATGTGAGCGTCCTAGCCTAGAACCACGAGAACTACTGGTTGTGCCTAAGACAAGGAGACTGGAGGTGCTCTCCCTGGCACATGATAATAAGATGGCTGGACATTTAGGCATTGGAAAAACTACTAAGCGAGTACTGCAGGAATATACTTGGCCACAACCCAACAAGATTCTACGCATACACAACTTCCCACGTCCACAAAACAAGAAACAAGTACGGGCCTACTTGGGACTTGTTGGCTTCTACCGTAGGTTCATTCCTATGTTTAGTACCAAGGCTGCTGCTCTTTTTCAGCTACTTGAGAAAAGCGCTCCAACCAAAGTTGAGTGGACAGAAGCCTGCGAGCGGAGTTTTGTGGAATTGCAAGACTGCCTTGGCTCCGACACTGTATTGCACTCTCCAGATTTCATGAAGCCTTTCATGCTGACTACTGATGCATCTTTGAGTGGTGTAGGTGGGGTACTATCCCAAGAACAAAGTGAACATGGCGAACTACCTATAACAGACCTCAGCAGAAAATTAACTGTTACTGAGCGTAATTACAGTGTGGTAGAAGTGGAGTGTTTAGCAGTTGTTTACTGTGTGGAGAAGTTGAGATACTTCCTGGAAGGGCGGCATTTTACTATCCGAACTGACCAGCGCAGCTTGTTGGCCCTTCCTCGCATTAAGCGTAATAACCGCCGGTTGTGTCACTGGTTGCTCATTCTCCAGGAATACTCTTACACGGTGGAGAATATTCCGGGACGAATGAATGTTGTGGCGGATGCACTTTCACGCCTATAAATTTTGCCTAATTTTGATAGTTTTATACGAAGAAATTGTTTTTTTAATTAAACAACATAAAGCCTTTAAAAGTGAAATGGCAGAAGTAAAGTCGTTTATTGTGTTATTCGTAGATTTATTTTGTATCAGTATTGATTGAAGTTGCTTCTCAGAGTAATTAAGATAGCCCATTTAGTTAGCAAATCATTGTTTAGCTTTTATTTTCTTCAATCGTTTCAATATAGGTGTCGCTATGTTGTGAAAACTCCTTCAGAGTTTTAAAAGGAGAGAGATGCTATGTGATGATCGGTTATACCACCCATCATTGTCGCAACACCTATTTTGATATATCTTTCGTATGTTGTTGCGTGCGCATAAATAATGATCTAAGTACCTGATTGATTTATTGCACTGTTTATTTAAACTTATATTACATTGTGTGTTTTTGTAAGATTTTGACACTAGATGGCTCTGGCCGCTTATTTCTCTGCTTACCTGTAATTAGGTTACCTGAAAATTCGAATACCAAATGGCTTCAACCTGTTTTGGGATCTTACTACAGAGTTCGTGTTTTACACTAGTTATGTTCTGACTGTCAAAGTTACAGGGTGGTGGAGTTTTGCTGGTTAGTCCACATCCTGAGGTTATTTTATATGGCTGAACACCAAGTTTGGTGTGAACCTGTCTTTAATGGTACTCGTATGCAGTGAGATGATTTGTCATAAAGGCAATGGTTTTGTCTACTTTTGTTTATTCGTTGTTTGCTGTGATGACACTGTCTTGACATTCCAAGAAGCAAGTGTTTGGTAACCATATTTCTACCTGCAGAATAGGACTAAAATTCTCGTTGAATAGTAGTGGAAAACCAGTCGTGGACCAGTTCTACTTGGACCAATGGTCTGTCTGTTTGTCTGAACTGAAGGTTCTGTTTGTCACCCTGCAAAAGGACGATATCTGGCTTTATTACTGGAAGTCCGAGTCAACCAGGCGAGAGTTCAATCCCGAGGCAACCAGGTACGAGTTCAACCGCTGGATTGCTGGAGCAGTTTTAAAGCGTGGTCCATGCAGAGGCTGGATTGGTGACCATTGGCAAAGAGTTGCTGGCGAGGACGTGGCTGACTGCTGGAGATGAAAAGCCGATGCCGTATGGTTGGAGACTCAAGAGCGTGGTTGATAGATCCGGAAGCCTGATGAGAGACAGAAGCGTAGCCGGCCAACGTTACTTTGGGGGAATTAGGTATTGTTCGAAATTGTTATCAATTTAATTTGCTATTGTTGTTTTACTGATTAAATTCTAAATCTAAATATTAGCTTTTAGTTCCGTTTTCGTTCTGATTAAATAATTTGCACGTGCACACAAGTGTTTCATCAGTGACACGGATTCACGTAGCCTACACAAATGAATGATTATCCTGTAGATTTAGCATATAAAAGTGACGGAAACGCTCGAGAACCCTGAATACAGTACTCTGATTTCTTAACGTCCTGATTTAGTTATTACACGGCGTCACAGTGACCAAGACGTTTTACTTCATGTTCGAGTTTAATCGGTTCTCCTTGTGCAACAGTTTAATAAACAATTAATAAAATTTAACAGACAAACAAACACATTATCCACGCACAACATAGAGCAATCAGAATGGACACGCTTCTTTCACACAGAACGTGTAAGGCAGGGGTGTGCAAATTGCGGCCCGCCGAGAAAATTTGTTCGGCTCACGAAGAGATTTGTCAACCTAATGAAAGTGCGGCCCGGCGATTAATTGAGTGTATCCAGCTGAAGTCCGTGCCACGATCCCAAAGATAGTGCGGTTAGTTTTTTCTACTAGATCAGATGCCATTAACCCTTACAAGACGGTTGTAGCTTAATGTCACTGTACTACACAGACTGTGTGATACACATTACTAATATGCATTGTAATGAAATTACAACTATCTGTCCTGAAAGTAGAAATATATGGTATGTAATATAAATTTTAATAACTAGTTTCTTGAGTGTAGTAGTAATGATGTACGCAGGTCGTTTGCAAAAAAAATCGTTATTAGGCCTTTCTGTACTTGGCTTCTTGATCAAAGTGTCTGTGGCCCGCAGGAATTGCGGGAAAGTTTAATCTCGCCCGGCTAGTCAGATAATTTGCACACCCCTGGTGTAAGGTGAATCCACCACACGTAAAGAGACATCTGTAATTTAAACATAATTTATTATAAGATCCTAGGATTGGAAACATCTTTCTTTAATCAAACGTTTCGGCGTGTTAGCCAATAACCATAACCATAGGTAACCTGCCACATACGAAGAAAGAAAATTTTAAAGTGTATCTCAAAAAAACTTCTCATACAAAGCCATTCTACTTAGCTTATACACCACGAGCGAAAAAAAAACGTCAATTTTGGCAGCCAATACCCGCCTTCTCCACAAAGTTTCGTGGAAATCTGTTGGGTAATTTTTGCGCAACAGGCTTACTGCTATTGCACACAAAGGCAACCAAATCCAGTAAAGATTAAAGGACAAGAAAAGGGTACCTGAAGTAGGCTGCAGAAAAATCGTCTTAAAAATTATATTACTTTGCAGCATTTTCATGCACATATCGCACTCGCGTTGAAAGGCATTTATGTTTGTTTTTGTTTTAAATCTCCCGCAATACTGTTCCGAAGTCGCCATTACATGACGTCACCACGCAAACGTAAATCAGGGGAAGAAAAGGAAATGTTTAATTACGTCCTAAAAAACTTTTCATGCAAATCTACATTACTTAGCATTTCGATTACCTGCTTGAAAAAATTACGTAAGAGGAAAAGAAAATTCTTAATAATTTAAAATATTCGCTGTAAGGTGTCACTGCATGGCCATACCCAGTGTGCACCACTGGAACACCAAAAACTTATGCTTAGTTAGGGAACAGTGCGCTACGAATGCTCTGATTGTCGAAACTTGTTTCAAACGATTTACCGTTAAAATGGCTGCGTCTAAAGGTCATTGCAGCAGTTTAAATTGACATGTTTTATACAACGTTACTGCTAATGCAATCTCTTTATGCAATAAGTCAGCATGCAAGTGGTGATTTCAAGACGAATTTTTAAGCTTTATTAATGAAGAGTGCTTGCTTACCATTTAAGCAAAATACAGTAATATAGGCTTGTATATTAGCTAAGATACTGAAGCATTAGATCATCGAAAGAATCGAAAGATGTTTCTCTGCGTGGGTGGTGTTTGCGTTTATTTTTCCACTAAAGGTTCCACCCCCTCAGTTAAAAATTTGTTAAAGTATGGTCTATTTTTGAATTTCGCATTTTGGGATGGCCTACTAAAGCTTTAGTTTGTTGTAAGAGGAAGCAAAGTTTTAGAGCTCTACGCCCTGGCGTCAAAATCCTTGACCAGATTCATTATCTTTACCATCTTTACGGGATTTGGATTCCCCTAACCAAATTTGGATCATCTGTGCCATTCATGTATAATTCATAGCTGACCTGTGTTATACGTGATTCCCCTGTGTGAATTTCGGTTTCTGCACGTCCACATTAAATTATTTTGTACAGCAAAATGCGGGTCAGTAGCGAGATGATGATCTTACTACGCTAATATATTGGCTTGTGGAACTTCAACAGAGAGGCCTTGTCGCGAGGAACGTAGGAAACAACAAATTTCTTCCTTTTTTGTTAATGTGGAACTATTTGGCAGGAAGGCGGAGGAGTTGGGAACTACTTTTTAGCAGACTGTTTTGTGTTAAATTTTTTACAAAGAGAATTGTGTTATTTTGTATCTGTTGTGGAGATCTGGAATATTCTGTACTATAGTAGAACAATCTTCTTACCTTGTAGAAGTTTCTAGAACTTTCTATTTCTAGATTGTTCCTTTGCACTGATATATAAGGTGGAGCTGGCCGCTGTAGTTTATTCTCTTGTATTCTCAGATTCTCAGATACGCTTTCTTGCTTTCACGTTTCCAGATTATCACATTTACTGTAAACATTTCGCGTTCCTTCATACTTTTGTGTTGTAGAATTCTCGCATAATAAACTAGTTTAGTTTGACGACGTGTTTTCTGGTTTTGTCAACGAGCCTTCCGAGAGAAACAAAACACTACAAATTTTGGCGCAGTCGACAGGATTCGAACCTGTGCGGGAAAATCCCAACTGATTTCCAATGATTTTCAATTTATAAAGTTTTAATAAAAGCATTTAAGAGTTCTGATTAATCCGTGTGTCTGAAGCATTAGTTTTTGCCTGCCTGCGTTGTCTGTTTGAAACAAGTGCTTACCTTGATATCAGAGGGGGGCGCCCATTTCCCTCCTCGCAAAGGTCAAATTTTTTTGTTAAATTTAACCATCAATGACCAATGGTAGAAGTGCTACTCGGAACGTAAAAGGAGGGCATTTTCTATAAGCCTCGACAAGGAATCAAGGGTATGACTATGAATCGGCTAAATGTGATGTTGTTCATTCTAGATGCAGCATGAATTATTAGAGATATCGCATGTCAAGTGAGATATTTAAAAGCAGAGACAACATTGTCTGTATCAATCGAATATTTGTGTGTTTCCAACTGGGAGTGTACAATTACCAACTATTTTGTAAGATGACTTAGGTCGCATTTGTCTGTCCCACAATGGACCAGACTATTGATGCTTTTCGATTCGTTTGTCAGTTCGTATGCCACATTTGACTGTTTCTACAGGGTGTTCCAGAAAAAGCTGATATAGACACTTTGGAATGCGCAAAAAGCAAGTTATACGGTAGAAAACTTGGAATAACGTAAGTATTTCTTATACAAGAAAGAGCCGGACTTTAGGAATCAACATGCATGCTTTTTATTTGCATGACACAAATGTCATTATCAAAGTTGAAAATTAAGTCAAAAGAAATTGGAATTTTTGCAATATTATGATGTCTCAAAGCGGAAGTGCAAGTTCGTTTTGAACCAAATTTGAGCCAACCTGATGAATTTGAGTGTGTTTTTCACAATATGCCACGTTGCCAGGGCCTCAGCCTAAGCGACGCTCGGGGAAGTGGGGCGTGTGAGGCCCCTCGGGGGGGGGGGGGGGGAGGGGGGAGGGGGTGCGTGCGGCAACGCAACAGAGAGAGAGAGGGGGAGAGGACGCAGTATGTTTGCATGAAGCAAAAAAAATTACCTCGGCGTGAGGCCCCCCTGGAGGGTGAGGCCCCGGGGAAGTATACCCCCCTGAAATAGGCCCTGCGCGTTGCTCCTGCTTCTGACTGCAATTTAACCGTGTACATTTGCAGTAATTCTTGCAGTACAATCACTTACTAAATTAATTAACACAACCACATTAATTATTTGAAAATGATTGAAATTGATTAGCATATTTCAGCACTTCAGCAAATTTTATCTGTACTGTTTATTGTAGAAGCGCCTATATTTTCCTATATTGTCACAGTCACCCTACAAAACATGCCCCCCTCTCCCATTAGTACTCATCTTCTCAAGCGCCTCCCACTATTACTCACCTTCTCTTCCTGGCACATCTACACAGAGGTCATCCCCGCAACAATCCTCGTTAAATGCACAGGAGCGCAGACCGCATTTTGAACTGTCTTCATGAACGAAATTTTCCAACTCCAGATCTCCCTGAAATGGAAGCAAAATGTTTATCAATGAAACGAAAAAGCAAAAATGACACAAAGATGGAAATAAGTAGCAAGTGAAGAACCAAGAGACAAAAAGAAAAATGACGGCAGTGGTGGTGAAGACAAGAAAGCTGACAAAGGAAATATGAAAAAACTGGAGGTGTTTTTTATAAGTCTTTTTATTAAACAATAAGTACATTGTTTCCCCTCTATTTGTTTCGTTTACAAAATATTCGTTTACAGGGGTTCGTTTACAAAATAGTTATCTACGATAACAATATTATACATAATGCCAATTTTGTACCAACATACTCTGCCAGTAGTGTTTCAGTTTTCTAACTTTTACATAACTTTTACATATATACATCAAAACCACAATATTAACTTTCACAACACCTATTAAGAAAAAGTTTAAACATATACATATTTTACACTATAATTTATATAACGATTAATTCAGTACATGTTTTTCTGTAAAATATAATTTGAATTAATTTATAACAACTTTTTCCGTACAACATCTCTAACAAGATTTACATATATACATATTTACAAACAGGAGGAGGCGGAGAAGGAGGAGGAGGAAGAGGAGGGAAAGGAGGAGGAAGAGGAGGGGGAGGAGGGGAGGACGAGGAGGAGGAGGAAGAGGAGGGAAAGGAGGAGGAAGAGGAGGGGGAGGAGGGGAGGAGGACCGATAACAAAACAAAAACCAAAAAGTGACTAAAAAGACAAACAAGGGGCTTTCAAATTGACACTTCTCTGTGAATGAATGGTCTCATCCCCGACGACGCCTGTACATATCAGGTCTTATCCACCCTAATGGCTTCTGTGGCTCAGTAGCTCTTAATAATAATAATAATAATAATAATAATAATTATTATTATTATTATTATTATTATTATTATTATTATTATTATTATTATTATTATTATTATTATTATTATTATTATTATTATTATTATTATTATTATTATTATTATTATTATTATAGTAATAATAATAATAATAATAATAATAACAATAATAATAATAATTATAATAATAGTAATAATAATAATAATAACAATAATAATAATAATGATGATGATGATGATGATGAAGATAATAATATACATGCAGTTTCTAGAATACTTGCATGCTAAATCAAAAGCCAGGTCGTTTACAAACATTTTTGTAGTTTAAGTACTTTTGTGTAGCAGCACAAAGCAGCATGCTCATCGAGTCCAACAAAAGTTGCAACCCATTTCAAGTACGTTGTCTCCACTGTGCAACAAAAACCTTTCCGAGGACCAACTTATATAAACAAAATATTAATCTTCGGTGTATTGACAGACTGACTGAAATCAGTTTTCCATTTGTTCTGAAATCGTCGGCAATAATAACTTCATCTCTGCTTGGCCAGCGATGCAGGCGTATGAGACTCTAGGGCAATTACAAACACGAAATGAATAAAATGCAATTTTCACACAACACGCGTGTCACGTGACCACGTTTCTTCAGCAGAATTGTCAGCAAAGAGTAAACGTATCAAAGATTTAAAGCACAAGTTGAGACAATAGCCGCCATTTTCTTGTTGTTTAGCATAATAACGAGCCATCTTCAGTATTGCTGTATAGCCATGTCGAAGAAAACAAATATCGATTTTTGAAAATATTTGCGTTGTTAAAAATAGCCAGTTACGCAATAATTGGTACAGCTTTGAAATAATGAATCGACAGCTAAAAACTGCGGGAAACGAAAAAAGACACGTGAAAACCAACGGACAAGACACGTGAAAAACAACGGACAAGACATGTGAAAAACAACGGACAAGACACGTGAAAAACAACGGACAAGACACGTGAAAAACAACGGACAAGACACGTAAAAAAGAACGGACAAGACACGTGAAAAACAATGGACAAGACACGTGAAAAACAACGGACAAGACACGTAAAAAACAACGGACAAGACACGTGAAAAACAATGGACAAGACACGTGAAAAACAACGGACAAGACACGTAAAAAACAACGGACAAGACACGTGAAAAACAACCGACAAGACACGTGAAAAACAACCGACAAGACACGTGAAAAACAATGGACAAGACACGTGAAAAACAACGGACAAGACATGTGAAAAACAACGGACAAGACACGTGAAAAACAGCGGACAAGACACGTGAAAAACAACGGATAAGACACGTGAAAAACAACGGACAAGACACGTGAAAAACAACGGATAAGACACGTGAAAAACAACGGACAAGACACGTGAAAAACAACGGACAAGACACGTGAAAAACAACGGATAAGACACGTGAAAAACAACGGACAAGACACGTGAAAAACAGCGGACAAGACACGTGAAAATCAACGGACAAGACATGTGAAAATCAACGGACAAGACACGTGAAAAACAATGGACAAGACACGTGAATAACAATGGACAAGACACGTGAAAAACAACAGCGTCTAAAGCGACGTTTATAAACAATAAACACTATTAACTTTATGGAGCAAAATGAGTTCTTTTCGAAAATGATTCAACGCTTTTCAGTAACTGTTATGTTAAATAGTTAACACGTCGTCTGCTAAGTTGATTAACTACATCACTGCTTTTAAAAGAGGATGATAATTAATTAAAAACACGCCCTTTCTCTCTCCTTCTAGTGTGAAATATGTTAGGCTTTACGTACGAGCAAATTAATTGCTGACTGAAGCAGCTACTCGGAGCAGTAGACTAGTACTACATAAGAGCATCGCGTACGTAAGACATATCTTTTAACGTCCTCTACCGGCAAAACAGTAAATATCTAAATAAGTTTCTATCTTTAAACTTTCCTTTCTTATTTATTAAAAACTAAAAATTTCTGCTAAAAATTTAACAAAGGCGAAACACACAATAAATTCACCGATGCAAAGACACGGCAGCACGTTTTAATAAGTGTACAAACATTTGTTTCTCTATTTGGAAATGGTTGTTGAACAATTTCGCCTGTGTACACAAACCCAGACGAGCGAGAGCTTGTTAATTCCAGAGCTGAACTAACTAGAGTCGGGATCAATCCAGTTAATCGTCTTTGAGATGTTCTGGATCGATACGCTCATGTCGGCTTAGCTCGATTGACAGTACTTAAAGCATTTAACTTGTACAAGCGCAGACAATTGATGCTATGAAAACCCAAGCTCATAGGGAGATTAATAATTCTGCGTTTTAGCGCGCAGTTAGAACTAATCAGGCAATGTTGTGCTAGTTACAGGACATGTAATGAATCCTTTCAGCAATACTTATTATTACTATTTTAGTACTATTTTTAATTGCAAAACTGTCTCTACAACTTTCGTAAAATTTGAGATAAAACTGGTTTAATAATCTAAAATGAAAGTCAGCTAGGATTCGGCTATCAAATTATTTTTTGGACAAGAGCAGTTCATGTTTCTCCTTGCAGACTATCTAAGCTCCCATGACGTTGGTAAGAAATTTCTGCTACTGTTTTAGTTCAAGTACAAAGCTATCAGTACGTTAAGGAAATCTTATTGGACACACACACACACACGCACACGCACGCGCACGCACGCACACGCACACACACACACACACAACAGCAGCAACAGCAGCAGCAGCAGCAGCAGCAACACCACAACAGCAGCAGCAGCAGTAACAGCAGTAGTAGTAATGTTTTTGTTGTCATTACGACCGATGAGATTACATGTACAACGCGCACGCAACTACAAACGAAGCAAATATCAGTTTACATATTTTTACCATTTTTTCCGGATCAACCCTTTTACGCAAATTTACTTTGTTTGGCTTCAAGCGAACGTGTTTTCCTTTGTCAAGCTGTTTGACATTGATAAAACATTTCAAACCTTACTAAAATGTCGTTAGCATTCACAAACAATTCCGCGAAATGACATAAATAAGTGATTACATACGTGCAGTGCAATGCAATACGTCTGTGTCGAAATTTTAGTGTTATTTCTACATGCATCAACCCATCAAAACCTCTTTTTCGTTCAGTGACACACTCACAACTCTTGTCGAAGCAAATTGCTGCGAAAAGATCAGCAACAGAATGCTGCAAAGTGTTCTTCTGGTAATCTTCTCAGTCGAGTTTTGACACACATGCGATTTTATCGGACAACTGAAAGTCATTTTCTATACTCTAGTTCCTAAATTCTGTCGTGCAGTGAGTCACGTTATGCAAAATACACACTTCGCAGACGATGGTAACAGTGACAACCTTGTGCTGTTTTTTTTTGTTCGGGACGCATGTCATCCTAAACTTTTCAACCAGTTTTGCAAACACTCCTGAAAATTCCCAATTAAGGTTTGACAAACGGAAGAGTAAGGTTGCTGGTAAGTCAGCATCCTGAGAAAAGTTAATTGTTGGTTATGGTGCGCGGTAAAAATGGCACAAGGAAAATTGCATGGTAAAATGGCACAGATAAAAATGCTACAGGAAAAATGGCATGGTAAAATGGCACATGTAAAAATGCTACAGGAAAAATGGCATGGTAAATTGGCACAGGTAAAATGCTACAGGAAAAATGGCATGGTAAAATGGCACAGGTAAAAATGCTACAGGAAAAATGGCAAGGTAAATTGGCACAGGTAAAAATGGTACAGGAAAAATGACAAGGTAAAATCGCACAGGTGCAAATGCTACAGGAAAAATGGCAAGGTAAATTGGCACAGGTAAAAATGGTACAGGAAAAATGGCATGGTAAAATTGCACAGGTAAAAATGGCATAAGGAAAATGGCATGGTAAAATGGCACAGGTAAAAATGGAACAGGAAAAATGGCAAGGTAAATTGGCACAGGTAAAAATGGCACAAGGAAAATGGCATGGTAAAATGGCACAGGTAAAAATGGTACAGGAAAAATGGCACAAAAAGAAAATTAGAAAAATGGCTAATATGTTATTTTGATGCAATTGATTTCCTTAATAAAACTAGAATGCGCTCAGTAGAAAGCAGATTTCTGCTAAAGCCGAACAATCCTAAACTTATTCGTCTTATTCTTTTGATTAAAAAAATGTAAAAGAAAGATAAACAAGCAAACACACAAAATGTACCTGTACTAGCATTATATACAACAGCTAAAGACTAAATAATATTTTGTTCATTAAATAGAATTGTGATCAATAATGTTTATAATTGGTGTTTATACTTGTAAACACATCTCGTTTCTCTACCCTTTTTAACCATTAATTTTGGCAATTGTAGCAGGTTGACATATATACGTATTTACATAAAAGTCAGCTTACTAGGCTACACACATTAATAAGCAAAGGGTGTAGACGGCGGGACACAGATTTTCAAGCAAGAATTTCTCGAAATGGAACCCGGAACTAACTCGTAGTTGTTTGTCATAGTCCAGATAATACTAAACACCCCTTCGTAGACCTCCACGAAGTGCTTTATTGTCGAAAAAACGTCAATTTTGGCAGCCAATACTCGCTTTCTCCACAAAGTTTCGTGGAAATCTGTTGGGTAATTTTTGCGTAACACTCTTACTGCTATTGCACACAAAGGCATCCAAATCCAGTAAAGATTAAAGGACAAGAAAAGGGGTTCCTGAACTGGTTTCAGAAAAATCACCTTAAAAAATTATATTATTTTGCAGCAATTCTATCCGTATATCGTACTCGCGTTGCAAGGAATTTTTGTTTGTTTTCATTTTAAATCTCCCGCAATACTGTTGTCGTAATTACATGACGTCACTACGCAAACGTAAATCAGGGGAAGAAAAGGAAATGTTAAATTATGTCCCAAAAAACTTTCCATGCAAATCTATATTACTTAGCATTTTGATTACCTCCTGGAAAGACTTATGTAACTAGAAAAGAAAATTTTTAATTATTTAAAATGTTTTTACCAATTGGTAAAATGTCGCTGACTCACCCACCAGGGTGCGCCACTCACTAACTAAACAAACAAACTGTGTTGAAGCATGACTTCATTGGCAGAGGTAAAAATAACTAGAATAATTATCCCCCCCCCAACCCTAACCCTAAACTCATATTTTACTAAGTGTGCAATTTTTTCTGTGCCATTTTTTTCCGTGTGCCATTTTACCTACTTTCCTATTTGTGCCATTTTTTCGTGTGGTATATTTTACTGTGTCATTTTTCCTGTGCTATTATTCTGTGCATTTTTTTCCTGCGCCATTTTTACCTTGCCATTTTACCTTGCCATTTTTCGTATGCCGTTGTTCCTGTGCCATTGTCACCGGCGCGCTTTTTACCAACTTTTCCATTTCTGCCATTGTTCCTGTGCCATTGTTGCTGCGCCATTGTTACATGCGCGATTTTTACCAACTTTTCCATTTGTGCCATTTTTAATGTGCAATTTTTTCCTGTGCAATTTTTACCTTGCCAATTTACCTACATTTGTTGGCGGTGTGTTAACAGACTATGAAAGTGTTAACGGTCTTATGTGTGCCTTCAATATAAAGAAAGCAAGCAATTTTTTAGCAATGACTAGACTGAAATCAGGCAGAGTCATACTAAAAACCTACATAATATTATCAAGTAAATGGATTGGTTTGTCGTTTATACACAGTTCTGAAACTGCCGAAGGGGTTGCGTGTAGCCAACAAAGCACTTGCAGACTATACTACCGGGAAATCATTAAATATTTGCTATATTCATCTACTAATATTTCTGCTACGAGTCTGAGAACTTCTGAATTGGACACTTGTCCACGAAACACACGCAGCTGCCGCAAAGCGCCAAACTGTCTGCAGGTAACTACAAAACAGAAATCTTTTATTTTGCCAACGCATGTCTAAATTTTTCTATATGAAACTGTAAAATGGGTTTTCGTATAAGTTTGAAGTTGAACTAGGGGTGAGCATCGAACGTTCGAATTTGTTCGAACGAGTTTTTTAGATCGAATTCGATTCGAAGCTAAAATTATAGATTCGAGTAATTCAGCACTTCAGCCACTTATGTTCTTTATCATTAAAACATTTGAAACGTCACGCAATTAGTTCAATTTAGCTGTGATTTCTGTGCAAAATTTTTAGTAAACTAATAGCGGTTTTACTGCAGAACAAAATCAAGTAATCTTTGTAAGACCACTTTTTACTAGTGGTTCGAAAACTTGTTCGAACATCTTTCAAACTCAATTCGTATTCGATTCGGATTCGAAATACTGAAATTCGGTTCGTTTCGAATTCGAAAGTCACAAATTCGATTCGATTCGAGTTAGTTTTCTGCTTGAGAATGCTCATCCCTACTTAGAACTCTATTTAAAAGTGGACTGCATAATTAAACGTTGATAGGAGCACAACCTGGTTTCAAACATTGTCGCAGACTGTGACATTGAATGCATACCCTCTAAATAACTATGGAAGTTTTTGCTGAATCAATCAAAGTGGTTTATTTATGATATTGCAGCAATGATCAGGCTGAAATAACAACAACAAAATAATTACATATAATACTGCCATACCGCATAAGTACAAATATAAATGTTTCGAATTATGCTAATTTAAGAATTGTTCCTTTAATCGCAAAAGTATAACTGCAAATAATATACCGTTCTAAATGTTAAACATCTGCTCGACACTGCATGGAGTTCTTATCGTTAAATGTGTTAAGAATTGCCTCCTGGCAAACAGCAATACGGGTGCTCTTCATATGCTGAAATCTTCAAGATCCTCTATCCCCCCCCTAAGTCTTGGACGGAGGTAGCATACGTCGAAGACTGATAACTGACCAAATTACCAGACATATCAAAGTCTTTGTGCCACTGAGGAGTTGTCCTCTGCCGAGTTGAACGACGTAGTGGTATAACTGGGTTGGGTGGAGCTGATGCAGTCGAAGGAGGGTCAATGGACTTATCAACTGGTTTGGAATTGTCTGGTATGGTAGTTAGTGGAATATGTGAGGGTGTGCTGAGGTTAGGGAGAGGGTCCTCTGGTCCAACAGGTTTGTCTGTTTGTTTGAAATCCATGTGTTTGGGTGACACTAAGGTTGAATTATTAGGGCGTTGGTTTGTTTTAGGTGGCAAAGTGGTTGATGTTGCAGGTTTCTCAACTGGTAAGCATCTGTCATTGTAAGCAAGGTCAGTATCAATAGAGATACTGGGGCGTGGTGGATGAATTGGTTCATATTTCCGAAGAAAACGTCTATTCCGAAGTGTTACTCTGCCCGAGCCATCCACCTTGATGACATATTGGTCATATTGACGGACTTCAATGACTATACCAGACTTGTCCCATTTGGTAGGATGTTTCCCAGTCTGATTTTGTAAATGTACCTTGTCACCAACAACTAGTGGGGGTAAGCGTTTTGTGTGTTCAGTCCACCGTTCCGATGCTTTCATGTGTCTGTTACGCAAGGCTTCTTCTCGGGCTAGTAGTGATTCCTGCCAAGTGTTATGAGGTTGGTAGCGACCGGGTATTATAGGGATGAAGTCTCGTATAGGGCGGCCAAACAGACACTGGGCAGGTGAGAGTTTGGTATCTCTGTCTGGGCAGTTTCTGTACTGCAGGATTGCTCGTTGAAACAAGTCTGTATTAAGGTCTCCCTGGGGGCCAGTATTATTCATAATCATGCGCTTAACGGTCTTAACGCCTAATTCGGCTCTACAATTGCTGTGAGGAAAGGCAACCGAAGAGAAACGATGATGGACACCCCAGTCTGAAAAAAACTGGCGTGTTTGGAATGAAATAAATTCTGGGCCACCATCTGAGGCCAGTTCCTCAGCAATGCCGTAAGTGACAAAAACTCGGCGGAGGCAGGCAATGAGACCAGTGGCCCCAATTGGAGAACGTTCGACAATGGGCCAGTTGGAATAACGGTCAACAACAACGAGGTAGTAGACGCCCTTGTAATGAAAGAAGTCAGCGCAGATGCACTGAAATGGGTATACCGGCAAAACTGGGGGAACGGGCGGTGCTGCCGGTTGTGAGGGTGCAATACGGTTGCATTCTTGGCAACGACTTCGAAGTGCCGATATGGCTGTCGTTATGCCTGGCCAGAATACTGATGATTCTGCACGAGAAATCATGGATGAGACCCCTTGGTGTGCTGCATGGAGTGATGAAAGCACAGTGTCACGTAGGCATGGGGGAATAACGATGCGTTCTTTATAGAGAATAACACCATCGATGGTGTGGAGGTGTTCCCTGAACTGGTAATACTCACGTATTGGAGCTGGGAACTCCTGACGTGCTTCTGGCACGTTAGTTTCTATGATGTCTCTTAATAAGTTCATGGTGGTGTCACTTGTTGTAGCAACTCGGACCATATCCCATGTCACTGATTTGAAGTTTGCAAGCTTTGTGGCAGCTGAACATATTAAGGATGTCTCAAAGGAATCTGAAGGCGTTTCCTGACAACGAATACCTTCCAAAAAGAAAGTAGGTAGGTTTGGCAAGGTAATATTAGTGTCCTGTCGAATTGTGGCAATGTCGTCAGGCAAAGGCATATCACCAGCATGGCCAGGGCAAGACGGGTGTCGAGAGATGCCATCTGCAGCTCGATGTTTTGCTCCAGGGACATGTATGACCTGGAATTTGAAACGGAGCGTCTTTTCCTTCAGATTCCTAAGGCGAGGGTTGGGCATGTCATCAAGGGATCTGTTGCTGAAGATCTTGAGCAATGGTTTGTGGTCCACTGCAATAGTCAGGTTTGTACAACCCAGGACAAAGTACCTAGCTTTTTGAAGGGCATCTGCCACTGCTAGGGCTTCACCTTCAATTGGGGCATATCGTGATTCTGCTGGTGTGGTGAATCGGCTTCCCACAAGAGTGATTTTCCACCCAGTACGGCAACAAAAAGGAGTTGATTTGGGGCATTTGCAGTGTTTTTGGAGCAGCCAGAAGCCAATGCCTGACTTTGACCAATCAGTGGCCAAGCATGTCGGCCGTGTTTTATCGAAAATTCGAACACCGTCTTCTATTTCCTGAACAATGAGTGCCTTGGACTCATTAAATATCTCATCTAGTTGTGCATTCCATGTGAATGGGGTCCCGGGTTTCAGGAGTGCACGGAATGGAAGCATTCGGTCAGCCATACTGAAAGCATAACTAACTTGGTTTATTACGCCGAACCAAGATCGAACATCAGTGATGTTTTTTGGAGTGGGAAATTTTAGTATAGCTTGGAGATATCGCCGACAAGGGCGGACACTATTGGGTGTAATTTCAAATCCTGCAAATTCAACTGTGTCTTCAGCAAAGATGAACTTGTCAGGATTAAGAGTGATGCCATGACGGCCACATATGTCAAGCCATTCTATTGCCTGGAAAAAGCTTTCTTTGATTGTAGGTGACCAGAGGAGTGTGTCATCAATACATTTTGTGTGACGGGGTACGTGTGACACAATCTCGTCATAGCGTCTTGAGTAACCATCACCCGAAGCAATGTAGCCCTGTGGGGCTGTTTTGTAGCGATATCGGCCCCACGGAGTGATAAACGTAGTAAGATGGCGGTCCTCTGTACGGATTGGGACACTGTGGTAGCCATTCCAGGCATCAAGTACCGTTTTCTTCATGTTTGGGGGTACAGATCTTGCCTGCAGAAATGGTGACTGGGTGTGGTGGGTTTCTCTTGTGGCATGAACATTTAGGGCTTGAAAGTCAACAGTTCTGCGGGGTTGGCCGTTTTTCTTGGGGCATACAATCATTCGATGGCACCAAGTGACAGGTTCGCCAATGGGGACAGGTTCCAAGACTCCTAGGTGGACGTCGCGATCGATATCTGCTTTGACTTGTTTCTGCCAATGCAAGGCGACTGGGATGGGGTTGTGATGTGCCACGGGGTGGCATCAGAATTCACCATGAGTTTCAAAGGGGGCCCTTCCATAAGTGGGAGAGGTTGGTGCTCACATATGTTGAATGTGCTTGCCTTGTAAGTGTCAAGGAGGTACTGTCTCAGTTTTGGCAAATTTTCTTGCGTTGGTGAAAATGGCAGTTGGGAGGGTGGTGTAGGTGGCAGCTGTCGTCGTGGACAGTGGCACTCAGATGTCAAACCACTACTGTTTTGTTGGGGTTTGGATATGTCATGTGTCTCAGATGAAGTGCTGTTTGATGATGATATCTCTAGCGTGTTGCACACCTCACCAATCTTTGGAAAGCTTTCTGTGATCATTCCGAGTGCAATACAAGCTTCACGGCTAATGTATAATTTGTTTGAAGTATCGGTGACATATACGATCTGCCTGGTTTCCAGTTGTTTGCCAGCCGTAGATGTACCAGTGAATCTTAGGATAGCAGCGCCAAGGATGTTAATTCCACGATCATTTGCAGCTTGCATGCGCATGGTGACAGGTATGAGATGTTGCTCTGATATGCCTATGCGAGTGAGGATTTTAAGGCTGCACAAGCAACTCTGGCATCCGGTGTCTGCTATTGCTGAAATTATACAAGAATTTGGTTGTCTGCCACAGCGAAAACCAAGGGCTGTGTAGTCACTTGGGTTTATTGACATGCGCAGTGTAACAAATGGTTGAGGCTTCGATGGTTGGCGTAGCCAACTATTACACATCTGGTCATATAGGTGATGACTAAGGGGAACTGTACGACGGCTATTTTTTTCATGTACGTGTGGTGTAAATGAACACAATGTATCGAACACAGCTCCCTGTTCACCCAGTGAGGTGGATTGTTCACGACCTCTGTCACGGTCTGGAACAGCATGTTTTGGCTTATTTCTAGATCTACATACCGGAGCGAAATGGTTTCTGCGACTGCAATATGTACAGGTTTTGCCGAAAGCTGGACATTTGTCCTGTCGTAATTGAAAATCAGAACCACTTCCATGACCGTGCCTTCCACAGTGGCTGCATGGTTCAGATGTTTTATCTTTGGCTAGATTGCTTGTTGTTCGTCTGTATGAGCTACGCACTGCTTCAGCATTGTGGGTATCGAAGAGTTTTGAAGCAGATCTTTTTCCAGATTCTCTGCTTTCAATTAGCATTAATAATTCTTCGATTTCCATGACTTGATTTTTGTCGCCGAGAATGTCCAGTTGGATTTCTGGATCTGCGATGCCGCGTGTGATACAGTCACGAATTATTTCGTTGGTATAGCTGACACTGGTGTCGCACTCGGGACATTTCACTTCATAATTGCAGATGCCGGCTTGTCCTCGTAGACGGGCGCAGAATGCACGGATAGGTTCTTCACGGTCTTGTCGCATATCATGCAATGCTACACGAGCCACCATGGTGTTCTCAACGCGAACAGCGAGCTTTTTGATAGCATTAAGAACTACATCTTCTGCTTTGCCACTGAGACTGCCACCAGCAGAACGAGTGAGATCTTTACGTAACGTTTCATCACAACATTCTAATAATTGAATTACTCTGTCTTTACCAGTGATACCAGTGGCATCTACGTATTCTTGCCAACGTGTGGTAAAATATGCCCATTCTTCGCTGGTACCGGCGGCAGATACAGTAGGCCTTTTCACTTTTTCAATTTTCGCAGTTGGAGCAGAATGTGCGGGTGGTGCCGCCTCTGTGTTCGTGGTGTGACTACCACGATGTATTTGCAGGAGTTCGAGAACGATAGCCTCCGACAAGTCCTCTGTTGCATAATTGCAGCCAGTAATTGGGCATTGAACAATTGGCATTCTTCCGCCTGATCATAAATAACTATGGAAGTTTTTGCTGAATCAATCAAAGTGGTTTATTTATGATATTGCAGCAATGATCAGGCTGAAATAACAACAACAAAATAATTACATATAATACTGCCATACCGCATAAGTACAAATATAAATGTTTCGAATTATGCTAATTTAAGAATTGTTCCTTTAATCGCAAAAGTATAACTGCAAATAATATACCGTTCTAAATGTTAAACATCTGCTCGACACTGCATGGAGTTCTTATTGTTAAATGTGTTAAGAATTGCCTCGTGGCAAACAGCAATACGGGTGCTCTTCATATGGTGAAATCTTCAAGATCCTC
>JAQGDQ010000525.1:7500-126984 GCA_030141605.1 Tubiluchus corallicola | reverse complement strand
TCATTGCTGCAATATCATAAATAAACCACTTTGATTGATTCAGCAAAAACTTCCATAGTTATTTATGATCAGGCGGAAGAATGCCAATTGTTCAATGCCCAATTACTGGCTGCAATTATGCAACAGAGGACTTGTCGGAGGCTATCGTTCTCGAACTCCTGCAAATACATCGTGGAAGTCACACCACGAACACAGAGGCGGCACCACCCGCACATTCTGCTCCAACTGCGAAAATTGAAAAAGTGAAAAGGCCTACTATATCTGCCGCCGGTACCAGCGAAGAATGGGCATATTTTACCACACGTTGGCAAGAATACGTAGATGCCACTGGTATCACTGGTAAAGACAGAGTAATTCAATTATTAGAATGTTGTGATGAAACGTTACGTAAAGATCTCACTCGCTCTGCTGGTGGCAGTCTCAGTGGCAAAGCAGAAGATGTAGTTCTTAATGCTATCAAACAGCTCGCTGTTCGCGTTGAGAACACCATGGTGGCTCGTGTAGCATTGCATGATATGCGACAAGACCGTGAAGAACCTATCCGTGCATTCTGCGCCCGTCTACGAGGACAAGCCAGCATCTGCAATTATGAAGTGAAATGTCCCGAGTGCGACACCAGTGTCAGCTATACCAACGAAATAATTTGTGACTGTATCACACGCGGCATCGCAGATCCAGAAATCCAACTGGACATTCTCGGTGACAAAAATCAAGTTATGGAAATCGAAGAATTATTAATGCTAATTGAAAGCAGAGAATCTGGAAAACGATCTGCTTCAAAACTCTTCGATACCCACAATGCTGAAGCAGTGCGTAGCTCATACAGACGAACAACAAGTAATCTAGCCAAAGATAAAACATCCGAACCATGCAGCCACTGTGGAAGGCACGGTCATGGAAGTGGTTCTGATTTTAAATTACGACAGGACAAATGTCCAGCTTTCGGCAAAACCTGTACATATTGCAGTCGCAGAAACCATTTCGCTCCGGTATGTAGATCTAGAAATAAGCCAAAACATGCTGCTCCAGACCGTGACAGAGGTCGTGAACAATCCACCTCACTGGGTGAACAGGGAGCTGTGTTCGATACATTGTGTTCATTTACACCACACGTACATGAAAAAAATAGCCGTCGTACAGTTCCCCTTAGTCATCACCTATATGACCAGATGTGTAATAGTTGGCTACGCCAACCATCGAAGCCTCAACCATTTCTTACACTGCGCATGTCAATAAACCCAAGTGACTACACAGCCCTTGGTTTTCGCTGTGGCAGACAACCAAATTCTTGTATAATTTCAGCAATAGCAGACACCGGATGCCAGAGTTGCTTGTGCAGCCTTAAAATCCTCACTCGCATAGGCATATCAGAGCAACATCTCATACCTGTCACCATGCGCATGCAAGCTGCAAATGATCGTGGAATTAACATCCTTGGCGCTGCTATCCTAAGATTCACTGGTACATCTACGGCTGGCAAACAACTAGAAACCAGGCAGATCGTATATGTCACCGATACTTCAAACAAATTATACATTTGCCGTGAAGCTTGTATTGCACTCGGAATGATCACAGAAAGCTTTCCAAAGATTGGTGAGGTGTGCAACACGCTAGAGATATCATCATCAAACAGCACTTCATCTGAGACACATGACATATCCAAACCCCAACAAAACAGTAGTGGTTTGACATCTGAGTGCCACTGTCCACGACGACAGCTGCCACCTACACCACCCTCCCAACTGCCATTTTCACCAACGCAAGAAAATTTGCCAAAACTGAGACAGTACCTCCTCGACACTTACAAGGCAAGCACATTCAACATATGTGAGCACCAACCTCTCCCACTTATGGAAGGGCCCCTTTGAAACTCATGGTGAATTCTGATGCCACCCCCGTGGCACATCACAACCCCATCCCAGTCGCCTTGCATTGGCAGAAACAAGTCAAAGCAGATATAGATCGCGACGTCCACCTAGGAGTCTTGGAACCTGTCCCCATTGGCGAACCTGTCACTTGGTGCCATCGAATGATTGTATGCCCCAAGAAAAATGGCCAACCCCGCAGAACTGTTGACTTTCAAGCCCTAAATGTTCATGCCACAAGAGAAACCTACCACACCCAGTCACCATTTCTGCAGGCAAGATCTGTACCCCCAAACATGAAGAAAACAGTACTTGATGCCTGGAATGGCTACCACAGTGTCCCAATCCGTGCAGAGGACCGCCATCTTACTACGTTTATCACTCCGTGGGGCCGATATCGCTACAAAACAGCCCCTCAGGGTTACATTGCTTCGGGTGATGGTTACTCAAGACGCTATGACGAAATTGTGTCACACGTACCCCATCACACAAAATGTATTGATGACACACTCCTCCGGTCACCTACAATCCAAGAAATCTTTTTCCAGGCAATAGAATGGCTTGACATATGTGGCCGTCACGGCATCACTCTTAATCCTGACAAGTTCATCTTTGCTGAAGACACAGTTGAATTTGCAGGATTTGAAATTACACCCAATAGTGTCCGCCCTTGTCGGCGATATCTCGAAGCTATACTAAAATTTCCCACTCCAAAAAACATCACTGATGTTCGATCCTGGTTTGGCGTAATAAACCAAGTTAGTTATGCTTTCAGTATGGCTGACCGAATGCTTCCATTCCGTGCACTCCTGAAACCCGGGACCCCATTCACATGGCATGCACAACTAGATGAGATATTTAATGAGTCCAAGGCACTCATTGTTCAGGAAATAGAAGACGGTGTTCGAATTTTCGATAAAACACGGCCGACATGCTTGGCCACTGATTGGTCAAAATCAGGCATTGGCTTCTGGCTGCTGCAAAAACACTGCAAATGCCCCAAATCAGCTCCTTTTTGTTGCCGTACTGGGTGGAAAATCGCTCTTGTGGGTAGCTGATTCACCACACCAGCAGAATCGCGATATGCCCCAATTGAAGGTGAAGCCCTAGCAGTGGCAGATGCCCTTCAAAAAGCTAGGTACTTTGTCCTGGGTTGTACAAACCTGACTATTGCAGTGGACCACAAACCATTGCTCAAGATCTTCAGCAACAGATCCCTTGATGACATGCCCAACCCTCGCCTTAGGAATCTGAAGGAAAAGACGCTCCGTTTCAAATTCCAGGTCATACATGTCCCTGGAGCAAAACATCGAGCTGCAGATGGCATCTCTCAACACCCGTCTTGCCCTGGCCATGCTGGTGATATGCCTTTGCCTGACGACATTGCCACAATTCGACAGGACACTAATATTACCTTGCCAAACCTACCTACTTTCTTTTTGGAAGGTATTCGTTGTCAGGAAACGCCTTCAGATTCCTTTGAGACATCCTTAATATGTTCAGCTGCCACAAAGCTTGCAAACTTCAAATCAGTGACATGGGATATGGTCCGAGTTGCTACAACAAGTGACACCACCATGAACTTATTAAGAGACATCATAGAAACTAACGTGCCAGAAGCACGTCAGGAGTTCCCAGCTCCAATACGTGAGTATTACCAGTTCAGGGAACACCTCCACACCATCGATGGTGTTATTCTCTATAAAGAGCGCATCGTTATTCCCCCATGCCTACGTGACACTGTGCTTTCATCACTCCATGCAGCACACCAAGGGGTCTCATCCATGATTTCTCGTGCAGAATCATCAGTATTCTGGCCAGGCATAACGACAGCCATATCGGCACTTCGAAGTCGTTGCCAAGAATGCAACCGTATTGCACCCTCACAACCGGCAGCACCGCCCGTTCCCCCAGTTTTGCCGGTATACCCATTTCAGTGCATCTGCACTGACTTCTTTCATTACAAGGGCGTCTACTACCTCGTTGTTGTTGACCGTTATTCCAACTGGCCCATTGTCGAACGTTCTCCAATTGGGGCCACTGGTCTCATTGCTTGCCTCCGCCGAGTTTTTGTCACTTACGGCATTGCTGAAGAACTGGCCTCAGATGGTGGCCCAGAATTTATTTCATTCCAAACACGCCAGTTTTTTTCAGACTGGGGTGTCCATCATCGTCTCTCTTCGGTTGCCTTTCCTCACAGCAATTGTAGAGCCGAATTAGGTGTTAAGACCATTAAGCGCATGATTATGAATAATACTGGCCCCCAGGGAGACCTTAATACAGACTTGTTTCAACGAGCAATCCTGCAGTACAGAAACTGCCCAGACAGAGATACCAAACTCTCACCTGCCCAGTGTCTGTTCGGCCGCACTATACGAGATTTCATCCCTATAATACCCGGTCGCTACCAACCTCATAACACTTGGCAGGAATCACTACTGGCCCGAGAAGAAGCCCTGCGTAACAGACACATGAAAGCATCGGAACGGTGGACTGAAAATACAAAACGCTTACCCCCACTAGTTGTTGGTGACAAGGTACATTTACAAAATCAGACTGGGAAACATCCTACCAAATGGGACAAGTCTGGTATAGTCATTGAAGTCCGTCAATATGTCATCAAGGTGGATGGCTCGGGCCGAGTAACACTTCGGAATAGACGTTTTCTTCGGAAATATGAACCAATTCATCCACCACGCCCCAGTATCTCTATTGATACTGACCTTGCTTACAATGACAGATGCTTACCAGTTGAGAAACCTTCAACATCAACCACTTTGCCACCTAAAACAAACCAACGCCCTAATAATTCAACCTTACAGTCACCCAAACACATGGATTTCGAACAAACAGACAAACCTGTTGGACCAGAGGACCCTCTCCCTAACCTCAGCACACCCTCACATATTCCACTAACTACCATACCAGACAATTCCAAACCAGTTGATAAGTCCATTGACCCTTCTTCGACTGCATCAGCTCCACCCAACCCAGTTATACCACTACGTCGTTCAACTCGGCAGAGGACAACTCCTCAGTGGCACAAAGACTTTGATATGTCTGGTAATTTGGTCAGTTATCAGTCTTCGACGTATGCTACCTCCGTCCAAGACTTAGGGGGGGGGATAGAGGATCTTGAAGATTTCAGCATATGAAGAGCACCCGTATTGCTGTTTGCCAGGAGGCAATTCTTAACACATTTAACGATAAGAACTCCATGCAGTGTCGAGCAGATGTTTAACATTTAGAACGGTATATTATTTGCAGTTATACTTTTGTGATTAAAGGAACAATGCTTAAATTAGTATAATTCGAAACATTTATATTTGTACTTATGCGGTATGGCAGTATTATATGTAATTATTTTGTTGTTGTTATTTCAGCCTGATCATTGCTGCAATATCATAAATAAACCACTTTGATTGATTCAGCAAAAACTTCCATAGTTATTTACCAAGATGTTTCCAAGTTCATAATTGAGTGCGTCGTTCTTGTGTTGTTATTGTTATGTATTAATGCGTCAGAACGCATTGTAAATAAAGTAGTTCGGTAACACGCATAATGCATACAGTATAATGGTGTACTGTATTTCGTTATTTCTACTAGAAATCCAGGTACATCAACATAAAACATGGTGTCAGAAGTATAAATTTAGTGAAAACAAAGTAAATAGAATATGGAGAATCTAAAGCCACCAAAATTTTCCACGGATAAAGTGAACCTCGCCCAGGACAGGAAAGAATTTAAAGCCGAATTCAACGTGTTCATGACAGCCGCTGGTAAGCAGAATGAACAGAAAGTTGCGTTGTTACTGAACGCAATGGGCAAGGAATATCAAAAAGTTTTCAACAATTTGGACTTCACAGACGAAGAAAAGTCTGAATATACAGCAGTTACCGCTAAATATGACAATTATTTCGAACGACGAAAATTACGTAAAGGGTACATTACACAATTTCAGTAGAGAAAACAAGGTCAGTATGAGAGTATTGCTGAATTTATTACTGCATTTAAAGACATAGCTGTCAATTGCGAATTTGGTGATGAATTAAATGACCGATTATGTGTTGCAATTAGCAATGGTGTAAGAGACCCAAAGTTAAGAGAAAAACTGTGGAGCGAAGATTTGAACTTAGACAAAATTATTAAAAGGGTGCAGTTATTTGTGCAACAACAACAGTCTCGTGTGTTGTACACACCAATTAATAGTGCAGACCAGCACGTGAATATAAATACTGTTCGTGGTCGTGGAAGAAGCAGAAGTAGGTCCATCCATCCATCCATCCGGTGCCTAAATCCCTTTTATAACAGGGCAAGTAGCAATGTATATTGTACTACTAGGCTTTTTAACATAATATGATTACTACCCGAAAATGCTAAGGCGCACACATATGCAAGCTCTAATGATTCACTATGCCTCTTCTTCTAACCATTATGTCCTTCAGTAGGCAGACTGCATAAATTTTTCCCTCTCCAAATAACAACCATCTCAAGCACTCTTCATCAGTTACTCCTTGCCAAGGGACTCTGTTTCTCATCTCTGTGTAAAATTCACAACTTAATATTATGTGTTCTGCAGTTTCAATATTACCACATTTACAAAGTCTTTTTTCTATGCAGTAGCCTACTTTACAAGCATACAAGGGATTTCCCAATACTTCTAATGCGCCAACCCTAGCTTTGACAAGCAATTCTGCACCCCATGTATCATTCATCCTGGGTTCAAATGATATAGAACTTTTGCAGTCTCTATATCTTTCTACTGTCGAACATTTACTTAATTTTTCATTCCACATTTTTAATCCAGTTTCAGCTATAGTTTTCTCTATATGCACATCCCATGCTTTTTCACCCAAATGTTTATCATAAATTTTATTCAAACCTACCTCATTTAATTCCCCTAATGCCATAATATTGCCAAATACCGGAAGCCCAAATTTATCCCCCAAATGTCTGATTCTTTGCAGCCATTTCGATCGAATTCTGTGTGTCACTACCCATATTACCACTTTTTTCAGTAACCGATTATCAGTCATAAATATAATTCTTTTAAAAAATTTTAGTCGCGCCTTTGCTTCCCGTTCTTCAAAGGATGAAAAACCCGCCTCACCTCTAATAGCAGCACCACTGCATCCTTTTGCTTTCCAGAGCCATCTTACAAATTCTTCTTGAATGCTGTTATACCAATCAACTTCCTTTTGGCTGTATGTTCTGCCCACACAAGCAAACATTATTTTAGGGACTACAATTGCTTTCCAGCCTGTTCTTCCTATTTCCAATCTTGCTTCTGATTGCATTGCCGCAAATTTTACGGCACCTATGGTTCTTCTAATATCTGGTATTCTTTCTTTCCAGCTATGTTCATCTTCTATGGCTCTTATAATTACCCCTAGGTATTTTTCTCTTTCTGTTGCATGTATAGGTATGTCACCTATCTTAAAGACTGTGTTAGCATTAGCTCCACTAAGAAGAATTGATGCACACTTGGTCGCACTAAATTTCATGCCAAACTCTTTTCCAAGATCATTCGCAATCTTCAATAACACTACCATATCCGCTTCAAATTCTGTAATTAGCGCGGTGTCATCGGCAAAAGCTAATATGCTCACTATTATATTTTCATCTATTTTGTATCCTCTTTTTGACCTACTTATTTCTTTTAACATTTTATTAATATACAATGAGAAAAATACAGAGGACATAGGATCACCCTGTTTTACACCTGACGTTACTGTTACGTTATCTGTTTTGATACTTCTCCAAACAAATCTAACATTAAAACCATCGTACCATGATTTCCAAAATTCAAGAAAGGATTGCTCTGCACCTAAATGTGTCAATACTTGCCACAGTTTTTGTTGGTCGACACGATCATAGGCTTTTTCTAGGTCTAACATCACCACCCAAAGGCTTCGTTCCTGTATAGAAGCTATTTCTCTCAAAAGAGTCAATATGCATAGGTTATCCTCCAACCTTCTGCCAATCCTAAATCCATTCTGTTCTTCGGCAACCACATTTCTTAATTCTAGTTCCTTTACTACCCTAGTTTTTAAAATATTTGATAACAATTTCCCGACCACTGAAATTATAGCTATAGGCCTATAATTTTCGACCTTTTCTTTTTCTTCCTTTTTATGAATGAGAGAAATTGTTCCTGTTTTCCATGATACTGGTATACTTCTTGTCAAAATGACAGAGTTGAGCTCTTTTTTTAATATTTGTTTTGCTTTACTTTTAAGACCAATTAAAAACTCTCCAGCTACATCATCGTCTCCATATGCTTTACCACTTTTTATACTTATAAGTGCTCTGTCTAATTCTTCATCGCTGATCATGTACATAAGTTCGACATCTTTCAATGGCATATCCTTATTATCCATCTCTTTACTTAGTATCTGAGCATGCGTTTTTAACTGAAAAAGCGATCCCCACTTCTTAATTATTTCTTGGGAAATTATATTTTCCTCAGTTATTTTTTCACCTTCGTCAGAAATCAAAAATAAGTTCTCTTCTCCACTTTCAGATTCCTGTTTACTCTTTGTTATGTCTTTAAAGTGTCTCCAGAATTTTCTTTTATATCTATCTTCTTGCTCTACTTCTTTCATCCATTTTGCTGCCCATGTAGTTCTTTTCTCTGCAACCAGTATTTTAGTTTTTCGCTTAAAAACTGTGTATTTTTTCCACCAATAGCTTGTATGCTCTAATCTATTTTGTTTTTTTTGCTTTCCTCCAATTTTTTATTGCATCTCGTCTTTGCTTTATTGCTAATCTAATCTCTTTATCGAACCACGGGGCATTTATTCTACCCCTCTTTCCTTTCCTTGGTGTCCTCCTGCCTATTACTTTCTCTGCTACTTCTACTAGTATCGAAGACAACGTTTTTTCCTCTTTAACTGCCTTTTCTTCCACCATATTCTGAAACAGATCCCAATCAATATCTTTATTAAATTTCCATTTCTTTCTTATTCTTTCATTCTGGAGTTTTTTGTATTTACTGCTTATGTACCCCCTTGTTTTGATGCTTACCACTAGAGCTGCATGATCCGAACACGCACCACTCTCCCATACTGCTTACCACTAGAGCTGCATGATCCGAACACGCACCACTCTCCCATACTACTTCACAGTTTTTTATTGAGTGGAAACCTGAATCATTCACTAATGCATAGTCAATGGTTGAACTATATCGTCCGTTCGTCCAAGTGAAATCATCCATCTTTGGCCACACACTATTTAATAGCAATAATCCATACATTTCGCATAAATTTGTTAATAATTTGCCATTTTGATTATCTTCGCCAGCAAATTCTTGTATATGTGCATTGAAGTCACCGAGTATCAAAATATGTTTTTTATTATTATCAAAACATATTCTTCCAATTTCACTCATAATTTTTATATTTTCCAACTTGTTTTCCTCTTTATTCACACCTAACTAGACAACTCCAAAAACCCATTCATTCCATTCTATGAAACAAATTTCACGTTTTACTGCTTGGTCGATTTCTATATATTTTATATCCTTTTTTGAGCTTTCTTTTGAAAAAACTCCTATACCTCCTCCTTTTTTGGCGTTACCCTCTCGATTTATAGATTTACAAGAGTAGGGATGCATATTACTCAACACTGCATCGTCTCTTAACCAGGTTTCCACTGTAAACATAATATCTATGTTTTTTTCTATTAACCACTCAACCATTTCTATTTGCTTATTTTGTTTAATTAAACCCTGTACATTATGAAATCCTAGCACAAAGTTTATTTGTCGTTTTCCTTTTTTTCGTTTTTTATTGTTTTTAACTTTTTTACCATTGTTTATATTTTGCATTTTTTGTAATATTTTCTTTATTTTTTATTACTGAGTCGGGACTATTGGACCCTGAGCTGCAACTCTCTGTGAGACCAGAATGTTTGAATTCATACTTGAATGTGCTTGTTGCCATGTCAAATGGCTCCAGTTCTCGCTCGGAATTATTACGTTCCCCCTGCTTTGAATGTTGTTCATTTCCTGACCTTGCATTACATAACCCTGCAATCCCTTCTGTTGATAATCGTCTACTGATCTCACCCTCTGTAATAAAAAATCCATTTTTTTATGCAAATCAGTTAACTCTCCCTGGTTCCCATATGGATTTCCTCTTGAAATTCCTATTTCTGCAGCCGTTGTATTTCCACTCATGCTATTATGCCATGCCATATAATTTTGTCTATTAGTCTTCTTATTTCTTTCATAAGAAGGTACATATCTACCTTCCGCATATAACTTGTTCTCAAAATCTGTATATTCATGACGGAATTTACATCTTAATCCCCATGTACATGTTCCTGTCTTTTCATATTGCCAACAAAGTGGAGCTACTCTTTTTTCTACTGGTGCTTGGTTATCGCCACTTCCAACATTCCTAGTTTCATGGACGTATCTACAGCTGGACCCAAATCTGCAGCTACCCCATTTTTCAAAATTCCGACATATTTGATTTCCATCTAACTTTTTTCTTTGATTAGCAGTACGTGGCTGCATTCTTTCTGTGACGTTATCTCTTTTGGATACTTCTGCCATTCTGTCTGCATTCTCTTCTGTATCATTTACAGAAACCAAGAGACTGCTTTTTCCTTTTAACAATGTTACATACTCATTTAAGTGTTTTATGGTTTGCCTTAGTTCGGCCAATTCCTTAACTTGGTCATTGTCATTGTCAATGGGAGAAAATAGCTTTTTTTGCAAATCACGTATTTCTGTCACTTGTGTTTCACTTTCTTTCTTATCTTCCAGCCACTTTTTCTGAATGTCACCCACCTCTAATCGTAGCTGGTTATTTTCTTCTTCAAGCGTTTCTTTTTGCTTTTGTTTGTTTTCTATCTCTTTTCTAAGGGTATTATTATCAGCTACAGTTGTTTTTATCTCTTCACCCATTTGCTCATTATTTCTACTTAGCCGTTCGCAGCCCTCTCTCTCGATTCGTAAATCTTGCTTAAGCTGCTTTATTTCAGCCTTCATGTTAGATTTCTCTTCACTTGCCTTATCTGCTTCAAGCCGGCAAATTGCTAACTTTTTTGCGAGGTCTGCAATTTCTTCTTCCTGTTTACTTACTTTCTCTCCCAGTTTTATATTATGTTCTGCTAATTCCTTAACCTTCTCTGCTAAACTCTGGACCTCACTAGCCATCTTAGTCACTGGTGTTTCTCCTACTATTGCCTTAATTTCTTCCAGTCTTTCTTCTCGTTTTTTGCCTTTGGCCAACTTTCCTAGTGGTACCTTCTCAACTGAGCACTTAGGACAAGAAAATTTTCGGACAGTTCCCTCCAAAACTAGTATACTATAGGGGGGTAGCCCACTACATTTATAATGAATCCATGTTTTACACTTCGGTTCCTCACACTGGAAAGCTCCTTCGAACCCACAAATTTCTCCACATTCTGCGCAGTACTCTACTATATCATCCCTCTCGTGCCCACTCGGTTCTCCACTTTGACTCACATCCTCCTCTATTTCTTTGGGATCACTGTTTGCATCCCTGTACACATTCCCTTCTCTTGATGATTTTTGTTCACTAGAAGTTCTTATTGCCAACACTGCTATATTAGAATTAACTTCGGGTGTATTGCCACTATTAACAGTACCCAAGTCAACTCCGCTCATTTCAAATTTTCAAAAAAAAACACTCATTCAGGTAAGGTTTCAAAGTGCAAAAGACGCCACAATGCAAGGATTTTGGTACTACCTACTCGCACTACTTACTACTTTTTCAAGTTTTAGTCTAAACTAGCTAAGAAGCATGCCCAATCTTCGTCCCAGGCGGGTCCACCCCAGGTAACACTGCAAACCAAGTTCAAATAGACGGCCCGTATTTGTTAGTAGCTGATAGCGAAAAAACACAATGTGCAAGGTAACTCCACACAAGCAAAAAAAATGTTTAATCACTCTTCCGCCATTTGTAATTGCATGACCATTATCTCAATCATTTTATCGCCTAAATATTCAAATTACTTCTGCAACCGCAATCGCAACTGTTTACATAAACACTGTTTCAACAATATTCAGCGCTTTCTAAACCGCTTTTCAATATTTGCGCACTTAAAAACGCTACGTGTACACGAAAAAAAGGAGATTTTATAGGAATGCGGGATTTCGACGAGGCACCAAAACCGCCATGTTGCACTTCACTAGGTACCACAACATTCAGCGACATGATTTTTCAACAAATGACCGACAACAGTCAGTTTTGCCGAGTAGCAAAAATCAGCAGCGTCATGACTCAGCGTTGTTCCAGCAACAGCGTAGCAATACTTCACAGCGAGGAAAATACATGCAGAATAGTGACCACAGTTTTAATCAACGCTTCAGAATTCATGATAGTACATGCTACAGCTGTGGTTATTCACATCCACCGAGAAAATGTCCAGCATGGCGGCAGCAATGTAATTTTTGCTAACGATACAATCATTTTGCAAGAGTATGCAGAAAAAGAGTAAATTGTGTTGAATCACAGAATTTTTCACATAATGATGCTTGCATGTATGGTGAAAATGATCTGAGTAGGTCTGTAGATAACCTAAGTGTTAATGATGACTCAAGCAATACTAATTATGATAACTGTCTAGATAAGTCATTCATTTGGTGTAACAAAACAAATCAGGCTTCATGTCGATCAAATGACAGCAAGAAAGCCTGGACTGTGAATTTCAAACTTCGTGATGGCGGCAGTATGAGCTTTAAGATAGATTCAGCTGTAGATGTAAATGTAATTTCGAAAAAGCAGTATGATACAATGTATACCTAAAATAACTAAATCCAATACAGTTATCTATGGTTTTGATAGTGCACCCATTAAACCTTTACGTGTTGTTGAATTACCAGTTGTGTACAAAGGAGCAAATTATTTGTTGAAATGTGAACTAGTAAACGGCAGTGTACCAAATATACTTAGTTTAGAAACTAGTCTTAAGCTAAAATTGTTGCAAAGAGTTAATCCTGTTGAACATAGGCCTACATAAAAACGCGCAAGTGCATGAAAGCATTGAAAATGCCCATATCCTGCAGTTAGAGCTTTATTGTATGAATATATAGATGTGTTTCAGGGTATTGGAAAAATGCCTGGTAAAGTTTCATTAAAATGTAATGAATCTGTAAAACCTGTTACTCACCCCCCAAGGCCCATTCCAGCAGCCTTACGTGAACCTGCAAAAAAGAAATTAGATGAACTAGTTGAAATGGGAATTATTGAAAAAATTCCAGTAGGTACTCCCACACCTTGGTGCAGCTCATTACATGTTGTGAAAAAGAAAGGGTTAAGCCCAGATGTTGATGTGAGATTAACAATTGACCCTAAAGATTTAAACAAAGCCTTACTTAGAGAGTATTACCTAATTAATACTGTTGGTGATATAATTACTCGTGTCAGTGGAAGCCAACATTTCACAGTGCTAGATGCCAACTCTCGTTATTTCCAACTAGAACTTGATGAAGAGTCAAGCTTGTTAACAGCGTTCAATACACCGTTTGGCCGATACATGTACAGGAGACTTCAAATGGGCATATCTTCCGCCCCTGAACTATATCAACGGAAGATGATTTAAATCTTTGGAGACATAGAGAAATTGAACATTATAACTGCACCCTTTTAATAATTTCGTCTAAGTTCAAATCTTCGCTCCACAGTTTTTCTCTTAACTTTGGGTCTCTTACACCATTGCTAATTGCAACACATAATCAGTCATTTAATCCATCACAAAATTCGCAATTGACAGCTATGTCTTTAAATGCAGTAATAAATTCAGCAATACTCTCATACTGACCTTGTTTTCTCTGCTGAAATTGTGTAATGTACCCTTTACGTAATTTTCGTGGTTCGAAATAATTGTCAAATTTAGCGGTAACTGCTGTATATTCAGACTTTTCGTCGTCTGTCAAGTCCAAGTTGATGAAAACTTTTTGATATTCCTTGCCCATTGCGTACAGTTGTTAACAACGCAACTTTCTGTTCATTCTGCTTACCAGCGGCTGTCATGAACACGTTGAATTCGGCTTTAAATTCTTTCCAGTTCTGGGCGAGGTTCACTTCATCCGTGGAAAATTTTGGTGGCTTTAGATTCTCCATATTCTATTTACTTTGTTTTCACTAAATTTATACTTCTGACACCATGTTTTATGTTGATGTACCCAGGGCCTATTTCAAGGGGGGAAGTGGGGATACTTCCCCGGGGCCTCACCCTCCAGGGCCTCGCGCCAATGTAACATTTTTTTTTGCTTTATGCGAACATACTGCCTCCTCTCTCCCATTCTTGCCGCACGCGCGCCGTTTGCCAGTATTGACAAGTATTAAGGACTGGTCTTGAGAATAAAACCTTTTTAATTGTTCTTTCCTTTAACAACTGTATAACTCCATATTTTCTCTTGGAAAATGCTTCTGCGGCGTTCTAGCAGTTCAAAAAGTTTTTGGGCGCCAACAATGGTGGCGCCCGCCCCCCGGCGCATCGCCCCATCCCCGATGAGGCCTCACACGCCCCACTTCCCCGGGCCTCGCCTAGGCTGAAATAGGCCCTGGATGTACCTGGATTTCTAGTAGAAATAACGAAATACAGTACACCATTTATACTGTATGCATTATGCGTGTTACCGAACTACTTTATTAATGCGGTCTGACGCATTAATACATAACAATACAAAAACGAAGCACTCAATTATGAACTTGGAAACATCTTGGTCGTTGCAAGTTTCTAATGATCACACAATTGATCCACAATCGAAGCAGAATCTTGGTCAGGAAGCACAAATTGCCAGAAACGCATGCTGCACAAATTACGCTGCTACTGTTCTTCACTATCATGTCGCAAACACATAATCGGAAAGCGATAAATGTAGGCCTATGTATCACTTTAATGTGTACGGTAAGAGCTAGGGTACCCTGTGATGACACCGCCAAAACAACCTTACCAGAGTGTGACTTTGAAAAGCATGACGTGTCGGTACAAGGTCAATCGTGCATAGTCACATGCGGGAAAAACAGTGCGATTCAAAGACATGAGATTAAAAAGCTGGAAGACAATCTACCCACGCCGATTTACAGGTTCACGTTGATGAACTATACAGACGATGAACTTCCAACTAACTCGTTCAGTCCTTTACACCTAGTTGATTTCTTTCTGGAAAGTTCTCGTATTGTAAAATTCAATGAAGAAGGAGTCATCCGCGCCAATGTCTCAGGAACGCTCACGATAAACCAGCTTCCTGAACTGAATCATATTCACAAGTTGGCATTTGCAAGAATATATCGACTCGCGGGACTGGTCATTAAGAACTGTCCGAAGTTAAAACGTATAGATATTTCGTTTCTCTTAGAGACAGATGATGTAAACGAATTTGCAGGCCATCGATTTCATTCGCAAGTCATTACAAAGTACTACATAATGAATACTGGAGCAGAGACAATAGCTGATCCGACACCTAGCTTCTTAACCTACTTTGCTATGAGTCTCAAAGTCTTAGGTAAGTGGACTAGAGGTGAACGTCCAACGTTCGATTTTCTAGTTCGAATTCGATTTGAACCAACAATTATAAATTAAGCAATTCAACCACGTATATTTTTTATCATTAAAACGTTTGAAACATCATACAATTAGCACAATTTAACTGTGATTTCTTCCCACAATTTTTAACAAATTATTAGTGGTTTTACTGCAGAACAAAATCGAGTAATATGTATGATTTTTGTAAGACCAGCTTTTACTGGTGGTTCGAGAACTAAGTTATACGTAGTGGTAAGTTATAACATCGCAAACTGGAACTGCACAATCCCCATTTTCCTTACTATGCACTTAACTGGGACACCCAGTTCTCACAACTCGTTTGAAAAGGTTTAGGAGGCAAATGGGGACGGATGTACTGATTTGTAATGTGATAACCTCGTGTTAATATCACATGCAACGTTAATTGAAAGTACTATGATAAAAAAATAAAAATAAGTTTATCACGACAACAAAACGTGTCCAAGAAATTATTAAATCAGAGAATTCGAAACTGCTAAAGATGTTGCTGAAATAAGGGACACAAAGAAAAGATGACTGGAAATAAATTTAAATAAAAAACAGGAAAATAAGAAAACGTCAGCTATCACTGCTGCTATTACATCAATTTCGTTACATAGGTTTTGTTGTAATCGTTAAAGGTGCAAAATAGTAAAGACACTACGTGGAATTTTAGTGCATTGTGAGCAAGTGTATGTGTATGAGGTTGTAAATGTGAGCGTGTATGCAGATTTGATCATACCTGCCCTGCATGTCTGTGTTTTTTCTTTTTTAATCTTGAGATTTGATAATTTTTGCCAACCCCACTTTGATTACATCTGATTTTGAAAATTATACATGTATCATTCTCATCGATAACTCTCATCCATTTATCTCATTTCTGTGTTCATCATCGTTTTTTTCTTTAAATTATCTTTTTTTCTGCATTCATTCATGCCATTTATTAAGTTAACACTCACCACATGAATTTGGTATACAGTTGAGTTGAGAATGAATATCAGAATTCTATTCATTCATGTCATTTATTAAGTTAACACTGCACAAGTTTTCTTATAGCGTTGACTTGATGTGTCTTAATCTACTGATGATTTATAAATTGTGTATGTTACATATTGTTCTGTATGTACATGAACACATTGGCATTGTATATAATAAATGTAATCTAATCATTGGTGGTAACAATAACAAATTTGTTTCCCATTTTGCACCAAAAGTGTTTTTGCAAGTTTTCATTAACATTTACAATTCTCTTCTTATAGATAACCCACTAGTTTGTGATTGCTCTGCTTACTGGATGAAAGCACGCAGTTTGAAGCTTTCTGAAATTGACTGTGCCAAGCCAAAAAGAAATCATAAGACCAATCCGATCAAAATAGAGGAGTTTGGAACAGACTGCAAATTAGCTAAATTAGCAATGGCTGCTCAACATGAAGTGACTTTAATTTCAATTGTTATAATGCTCCTTGCATCTTCATTCTTTATTTAGCATACAAACAATTATATTAATTATTGTAATCAGCACCGCAATACTCATGTGTAACAGTTTATTGATTTAATAATTATTAAACTTTTACTTTAATTCCAAATTCAATAATGAGTTTAGGTACAAGAATTATAATAAGTACAAAAATTGAACGATTTATTAACAGTGGTATTATGAATATTTATTGATATATCATAACTCACTAGGTTATAGCAGAACTATTTTGCTGGGCCTAAATCACTGTACATGGTGAAAGATCTTTTGGCATGTCTCAAACTCCCACCAATCTTAATATTATTACACACTACCTAGAGTCATACACATTAGTCTACAGATAGCCTAAATATACAACCTGCAATCGCTACATTCAATCGCTAAACCTACAAACATTCCACATCGTGCACATTCTGCTGCTAAACTGGCCGTGTTTCTTCCATTATGTACTATTCAACAATGGTGATGCTCTTAATTATACACATTATGATTTTTATCTTTTTGCATAAATGTGAAGATTTCCTGTAAAAGTGCGATAATTTGCTTTTCTTAACTTTACCGACTCGAAAATGTCACCATTAATTGATTAATGAACTTTCTGCACCTTAATTAAGCTATGCACATCACTACTAACTGTTCCTGTGCATTACAGTAGCCTGACCTCTGGTGGACAAAAATTCAGCAGTAATAAAATTTTGTAGGTTATTTCCTTGAAGTGCGGTGCACCTTTGTAACAAGCATTGATTGTTTACTGTCTATTTATGCAGAAGAAATACTGCTCAATGTGACAGTAGATCAACGAGATATCAAAGCTGGCATGTTTGAGAAAATGTTATGGCTTCTGATCCTAATCTGACCCAATTTTCATAATTTCACTTTGAGAGCTTTAAAACTGTGGAGAAGTGCAGAAAAAAAATCAGAAGAAGCACCAAGAAAAAATGATCAGAAAGGAACATCTTCAAGAGCAATTAACATTTTGCACTAGTAAAGCACTTCTAAATCAATGCTAAACAGTTTGCAAAAAAGCTGTTTTAGTAAACAGAAAAAATGCTTAATGAAGTCATTTATCAATAATAATGATAATCATCAATAATTTAAAATATGTTTTTTATTGTCAACACAAAATGAAATAGGGAACAAAAAGTCAACAAGTAAATGCATTTAAGTTAAATAATAATTAACAGGCAAGTCTAGTTTAGTAACAGAGACTTAACAAATACTCACAAACTTCTAAAACAATAAATAAATGATTCATTATCTTATTTTCTTATTTTTACAAATTCTTACCTGGATTTACCAGAACAATGTACTTTATGGATTCAGTTTGAAAATCAAACAAATCAATCTTCGAACTTATAAACTCAGACAGAGCGTTAGACAACATTTTTCTTAATGCAGCACTCGTGTGCATTCAAAAGCCATAATCAGAATTCATCATCACCCAGGCAAATTCTGGTGACGACAGTTTTACCCAAGTTTATTTTTGCAAAATAAGCACTGGAAATTCTTTGAACTCTTATTATGAATGAAATCCTGGCCTAATAAATATCCAAAGATTCTCCAATTTCTCAAAAAACGATGTACTAAACTTGCTGATTTATCAATAGCTGAATCACAACAAGCTAGCAATCACAAATAATAATAATCATGATGATGATGATGATGATGATAATAATAATAATAAATGCACAAAAAATTGTTGGGCAAAACTCAATCAAATCATTCAGATGTAAATACAAAGCTAGACAAGTTCTACCTTTAACACAAGTTAAGTTATCAAAGTTATTATTCACAGTAATGCTGACTATTTCAAACAAGGTGCATATCTATCCATCATCTTGCATTTTACTGAAAAGAACATTCATGATAGAAAGTCACATACCAAGCACTTATAACAAATCAATCATGTACAAACACGAGACAAAGACAAGCCTGGCATAACAAACAGCCTTTACAGTTTTCTAAATCCAACCTCCATACCTGATTTTATTTGGAAGGTAGACATCAGTAAGAAAGTTATCTGAAATGCTACAGAGTGTTTGTATCTCTGCCTTCTGCCCCATAATCAGCATTACCTGCAACTAATGTAAGAAAATGCACTGGTATACTTGCACAGCATGTAGACCCAACATAAGCAATATACAAATCTACAAAGTCCTATAGAAATGCACTGAGAAATTTTGGTTTAAATTGACATTTTTTTGAAGAATTTAGCAATAATGCCCACTAGAGAAAAATGTGTTTGAAATAGAGAGTGTTGTAGATTCTAAACAATTTGAATTACACTGGCATAGCTACGTTTATCAACAGTTTGTTTGGACGTGAGAAATAATAACTGTCCTGAAACATCAAAACTTGCAATTTTCTGAGTAGCTTAACAAATTGCATAACATTAAATGGTGGTATTCAGACAAGTAATGTAAAACAAAACTTTGCATAACTCTAAAAACTACATCATCTAAATAAATGCAAATGCAAACAATTCACAGAATTTTACGTTTTACAAAAAAAACGAATGAAATTTACCTTAATCACGCAAACACTCATTTCAACTGGGTTTCAGTATAGTTTACTATGACTATCCTTGACTACAGCATGACAGCTATACTGTATGCACTCTTGACCTCAGCTCTTTGACCAACATGCACAATTTTCTCGCTAAGCATGTTTGTCCTAAAGGCGTTTCATAAAAGGCACAAATTTTGCTGACAACAAATTTTTGCAAATGCTTTAAAATGCGAGCGGGGCAAGCTTGAACTTCGCAGAAAGTGGCAACTAAAGAGAAGTCATGGTCTTGAGATGAGCATGCAAGTTGCACTGTCACATTTATGCCATTGTTTTATATTCTTGAAAGCTAAAACATTCTTGAAAGAAGGTTGTCATACTGCTGGGCACAAAAACAGCAAGCTCAACAGCTTGACATCTCAACCGCTGGTGCTAGCAAGGAAAAACTGTGTCCGCTGACTCTGTTTGGTGTGCTAGCTCAAATGCTTGGACAAACATGAAAAGCAAAGCAACTAAATCACCCCACGCCCGGACCTACCTCGAGGATACACTTTCCAAATTTTAATAAGCCAAGTAAACCTAGTGTGCACACCTGGAAAGCTGCTACTGAGTAGTTTATAAAACGTGTGAGTTTTTGTAGTTAGTGATTAGAAAGTCATTTTCACAATGAATTTTTAACAAGCAGAAACCTAATGTAAACAACCTGTTGAAGCCAGTCTTTTGCACTGGCCAAATACTCCCTCTTCATCAAACCACGAACTTTGTTTTGGTCTCTCTTTGACAGTGGAATTAGGCAATCACTGCTTATTTTCAACCTGTAATAAAAATGGTTTTTACAAATTGTGACTTAACAAAGATGTCGTTCATCAAATTGCTTTTAGGATAGATGCACACACATATAAATTTAGATTTTTTTTAACATCATGATCACGTAAAAATAAAATTTTACTAACATGTGAATATATTCAAATGTTTGCAAAATTTTATTTTTGTATGCCAAGTTATTGGGTTGTACATTTATTGTAACAGAAAACGTCTATTGAGGCATTCTGTTATATATATATATAATATATATATATATAGTATATATAATATACTATAATATATATAATATATATAATATATATATATATATATAAGTAATACATTATACCAATTAATATATAATATAACAAAATACCTTTATAGATGTTTTCTATTACAATAAATGTACAATCTAACAACTTGGCACGAAAGAATAACCAGAACAAAATCCAGGCATCCATGCTGCTAAATGCTCGAGTTGTCGCAAGGCTCAAAGCCAGGCTCAGCGAGTTCTTCACATTCACATTTTGTTTCTTTTATACAATTTTGACATAACGATCATTCATTTGTTACATGAGCTATAAAAGGGCATAAACTCTATCGCATAATTTTCGTCATTAGCTTTCTGCCAGTTTTGATATTGGTGATTGAGTTTCCTAAATTTCGCTATAAATTACATATTTGTTTTTTTTCACATACTGCAAACACACACATCCAGGTAAAGCCAGACTCAAAATTCACTAACTAGTCACACATTAACCCTGACCTGACATTTGACCTTTGATTTATAAACCAGGCAGTTCAATAGTAAGCAAATGATAGCCTCGCAGTCAAATTTGACAATACAGCCTCGTTTAATGACTCTAATGTGTTCCAACAAAATGCGACATTAAGACAAACTACTAACCGAATTGTGCTTTAGTAAAATCACCAACTACACACTTCCCAAAAGGTGACGGTAAGTTACACATTTAAGAAGTATCTTTATAAAGCTGAATGGGAACAGAAATATCTGATTGTTAACATCCGTTTCACATGGTGGCAGCAGGCACAGTAAGAGTGGGTATTAATGTTAAAAGCCGCGCTATTGTGGTGTTGCACGAACCGTGCAAATAAGAAGTAATATTAAACACATCTGTCGTACTGTTACAGGAATCAATAAATAACTTTGACTATCCGATGAGCTCCTGCTCCACATATTACACAGACTTACCGTTTCAAATCTGTAGGAAGTATGCCAAGCCACTTCAACATTGGAACTGTCAGGTTGTCTGCATCGTGAGACAATGACTAAAAAAATTAAAACCATGACGAAACAATTTACAACCAACAGCAAATGACTAAAAAGAATTATTATATTGATACAGTTCAGCATGCTGTATGGTAAGATACAATATTCAGCAACAGGGCATATTTAATGTATGTGGTTGTGGCAGGACAAGAGCTTTGTTTACAGTCAAAGACAATCTTCTAAGATCAGATGGTGAACCGATAAAAGTACCTTAGCCACACACAAATGCACTTACGTCCACCCGCATCAAAATAAATAACCACATTACGGGAAAACCCACCCAAAAACCACTCTGTTGGCAAAACCTGTCGAGTTACTGACCAGAGCTTGGTGTTGTTTAACTTCGCAGTCTAAGCACACTCAAATCTCAAATGGTTGTGTTCTTTGCTTTGGTTGAAACAAACGAATTTGACCTCTCAAAAATGTAAGCCACTTTACAAAAAGACATAGCAGGTTTACCTTAGAACCGTATTTGTACACACACATAATTTCTATGCCATGTGGATCAGCGTCCACCAAGGCCAGAATGGGTATGTTGAAAGAACTCCACAGTTTGTGAAGCATAAGTCTGGTGTTAACATCTGGCATACCTTTGGCCTGAAAACAATGAATTGCATTAGCAAGTAAAAGTTTTATTAAAAATGTTGGAGGTAGCACTTCTGGTAAGAATATTAAAACTTTTATGTACAGGAATGTGTGTTTGTGTGTTTTGCCATAAAACATCAAGAATGCTAAATAATCATTATGATCTTAGTACAAGATTAAGAGATGAAAGTTATCATTGGGTAAGGATAAGGCAGTTGCTCAATTACAGAGCTAGTTATCAACAAATTTTTCTAGATGTAATATTGAATTAAGAACAGGACAGATCTTCTGATTAGGTTAGTTGAAACCTTTACAAAGTTACACAATTACCTGTTGCGCACAAAAACATTTATTTGAAATTTACTAATAACATACTGTGTGCTTAAATGACTTTACTCAATTTTTTAAATATTTTTGTGCAGTGTCAACTCTTTAGCCATCCTTTTCTGCAATACTATAACTACATACAGTTGACAATGCTTCTTGAAGAAGTAAAATGTGCCTTGTTTTCAAAAAAGGTTCATGTATACATTAAAAACTGGTTACAGATTTGTAAACAAGGCAGTGAAGGCATAGCTTGTAACAGGAGTATATTTCGTAAGTACTGTTACATGTTGTTAGTTATTAGGTAACATACTGTAGTAGTACAGCGTCTGATAATCATGCTACCCACCAAATAACATTGAGAAAAACTCTTCAGTATCTAAAAACGTAACGCATGAATGTACGGTCAGTTATCTTTGGTGATGATGGCTAATTTGTTATCAGTGGTAATATATTGTGAAATAGGGCAGACAAAGTCCAAGAGTTGTCTTACAAAATTTAACAAACTAGCTGGGTGAAAATAATATTAGACAGGCTAAATAATTTTCATGACATATTTTTGTATTACTGTACTGTGAGTTTACTGTATCTTAGTACCAAACGACTACCTTGCAATCTGGTGGTGCTTCTTCAGTCCATCCAATTTATGCAGCAAAGGACTTCTCACAGTAGCCATTTAATGTACGGTATGCTAAGTATGATGTAGGCAGACCAAGATTTTGCAAAAAATGTTTAGGGTAAATTACCTCTGGTGATAAAAGACAATAATATCATGTTATCAGTGGTAATATATTGTGATAAACTCTGAAGTATCTCCAGAGCAAGGTGAGGATATCACATCAATATTATGATACTGCCTTTTGCCTTGCGCAAGAAATTATAGATAATGATAATTTTACCGTTACAATAATGCAAGATCCCATTTTGTTGCAGAAATTCTCATCTTGCAGTTTCTGAAAAGTTGCATCTTTTTCAATCAACAACACAAATTTTGCAGAGCTGCACATGTCTAACAAGCTGGTTAAGGATAAAATAAAAAGCTGTCACAGTGAGGACTATCAAGAATCAATCGATTAATTAATCAATCGTTTGCAAGTATTATACCTCTGGTATGAACGTGCTAAAACTAGGGCTAGAGCTAATTGTGTTAATTTTAGTTATACACAACAAAAGCCAATCTGAAATTCAGCAGCGTCTTTCACACTGGCCTGGCTAAAGATGACAGCCATAAGCAGTACAATGCTTGCCTAGATTAGCAAAAACATTCCAGTATTACATTATGCTGCAAGGTACTTGGCAAGGTACTGTATTGTACTACTAGTTACAAAATAAAAGTACAGAAAAACTGTTTATAAGACAATGAATGCAAAATTTGACATATCAATCACACCCCAACATTGTACAATGAGTTTCATTGTGTCCATTATGGATTGGTATACTCAATTCAAATAAATAATAATCGTAAGTAGTATTTACATGAAAGTGTCAAAGCCTTCAGTTTACATAAAACTGATTTTCACAAAACACAGAATTTATGGAGTGACAATATAATTTTACTGTAGAGGGTTACATAGCCAATTGGCTCTGTGTGCATGCTGCGTGAGTGACTTCTTATCATCTGATAAAATACTCACTCTGGCAGCTTCATTCGCTGTACTGATTTTCCTGTTTAACTTATAAAGGATGTACGTACATCTGAACGTGGCCAAGACACTTCTCTGCAATACAGTAATTCATCTTACAGGGATATCCTTGATAATGAACCACGATTAGTAGGCCACCAAATGTGGATTCTGGCTTGGAGTGTACGAAAAAATTGAACTACTTCCAAGTAATGAAAGTTGTAAGAAAAGATTTATAAGTCAAAAGGATTCTACTTATGGTGGTGACATCACTGGGGATCATACATCCCTAAAACATAATGACTCTTATAATACATAAATCAACAAGTATGACATTATCCAGTAAAAATTAAACAAAATGCATACATGTAGTATCTGCTAGAACTGCGAAAACTGAAGTTTAGCAAGAAAATGCCATAGGGAAAAGAGCATAAACAACATCTTGAAGTGTGACTAGAGAGAGGCACAGAGACATGATTGACTCTACCTACTACAGCTAAAGATACTGAAATATCATTTATGTGTGATGGCCGTTCTCTTCCAACTTAACTTTCAGGTTTCCAGACATTTGGCGTGCTCAAAGAAAAGGATATTATGCTCACAAAAAGGTTGGCTTACTTACATTTTTATTGGCACTGCAGTCCACGAAATTGTCGTCATCTTCCATGTACTGCAGATCTCCAGCTATCAAACCTTTGGACGTTGCATGCTGTTAGCAAATACAAACAGAATTACAGCATAATACAGTTTCTAATGATACAAAAACAATGGTGTAGCAGGGGATTTGGTCACCCTGTGCTGCAGCCAAATTGTCACTCCCTTCCTTAAATGTAAGACACTTTGGACTAATGTTTATACTGAACGTAAATAATCAAAATAGGAAAACACTGAACAATTAGGTGTTTAACATTCTAACTTTTCAAATTGCAAAGTTCTTTATGATCTTTTCAATCTCTTCAACATCAAACGATTCCGTATATTCTCTTTCAATACAAAGAATCGCTAAGTTAGTGAGTCTATGATTGCTTATAGCTGGATGAAGATATTTCAACTTAGAAAAACACTGCTCGCAGCTAGCCACACTGGCAATTTCTGTCGTAAATAGTATCAGTAATATAGTCAAGTTTCGCACCGAATTTTGAAAACCATGTTTGACGATGAACTATAGGGGCTGTAGTGGTCTTCTTTCCTATTTTTTTTAAAGCACACAAGAAAATTGTTCAATTTCTTCCTCTCAATTATAGTATTGGCCGCCCTGATCAATCAGCACACTCCGTGCTAGGCCACTATACAAATATACAAAGAAAATATATATACACATTTCTATGCAGTCATGTATTATCAAAGCTGCTATCCAGCTATTCAGTGGCATAGTCTACTTAGACAGTCTCGGTAAGAGCAGAATCCAACCCACTGGCAAGGACAACCTTTTAAGATGAAACACTAAACCAACAGACTTTTTTTTAGCAATGCTCAGATGCATATTTCTCCCATTGCAAAAAATAGTAGGAAGGGTAGAGGGGGAGTAGTATCTCACATGAAATCGCTCAGAAGCAGTTTACTGGAAAGCAATTTGTAAACATTATAATGATAAGTTTAAACTAATTTGTAAAATACACAAATTCTTACCACATGAAGTTCCCGTCTTGGAACATTTAACATACGAGCTATATTATCAACACATTCGTCCAATCGACGCTGTGTGCCATAGAGTCCCACGTCCTGGTAATATATGTCTCTTTTTGTGCAAAATGTGTTAGTCTGTATCAGACGGTATATAATTCCCATAACATGTGTCATTAACGCTAAGAAAAAAATGAATCAAGGTTTGCTAGCCAAGAATATCAAAATGTTGCTAAAGTAAATGTTGTTATGCAGAACTGCAACGTTAACACGAAGCTACCTCTGAAACATTATAGAAACAACACGCAGTATATTTTTTTAACTTTTTTTACAAAGCCACTTTTGGTAAGGGGAAACGTAAGATCAAAAACATTTACTGACTAGCCACTAACCCGTCTGCCCGACTGGTGTATACATTAGTCACTAGCACTCCTTTATTTTGCTTCAATACAACATTGATCAAATCCATAGTTGTTTTACACAGAAATACAAAAGATTTATAACATAGAAACACTGGAGATTCACAACTTATTAGCATAGATTAATACTATTTACAAAAACAATATGTATATTTTTTACATTCTAAACGTACATATGAATATTCTTTACAAGGTGAAGTAAACTTTGTTGGTATTTGCTACACAATTTTATTACTTTGTGCTAATTTATCTGTTTAAAATGTATTCTAAAATTATTACCAAATTTCCTCATTGAAGTAGGAGACGTAAACCTGATTCTTGTTAATTCATTTGAAGCATCACCACCGGGTCCAATCTTTGCCCTGCAGAAAAACTGTTTCAAAAAATTGTTCACAATAACCCATTCAATAACAAAAATAAATCTGCAGTTTATGAAATTTCTGAAATCGAAAGTCGAAACAGAACCTGGATTTGAACTAGGAAACATTGCGAATTTCACATTTCCTTTCTTATGGTCAAATATGGTTTCAACAATTCAATAACTGCGATTCCATTCTATCACTAATCAATAATCTTAAATTAATATTAAAAATAATACACTACACAGAACTAAACTAGAAGTTATTCCGTCAACTGCAGTTTAATGTAGTAATCAACTTACCTTTTGCATTTCTGTCTTGTTGTCATGGGAAGAAGTAGCTCTGGAGAGCTGCCTTGGCAAAGTTGCTTGATAAACTGTGTGATGTGGCTTTCTAACAATTCTAAAACATCCTTTCTGTTCAGAGAAAAAGAAAATTTTACAATGTTACTAAAACAAAATCAAACATAATCATTAAAACACATTAATGCATGCATATCAAAATCGGGATGATTTGCTCAGAAAGTAAATGGCCAATTAGGTGGAGTAATTGGATCCTAAATTTTCCTGATTTACAGAGTAATTTTCAGTATTTGCATTTCACTGTAATAATGTTTTTTGTAGATGCAATGCAAAAGACCATAAAGGACTGAGCCCATGGCAAAAACAAACATAATCTTAGTTCATAGGTGGAGGCATCATAGTGTATAATAAAAAAGCATCATTTTCCAGCAGAAATTTATGAGGAGGCACTATAGTTACTTGTGGAAGTGCACAGCTGTTTACTACATTGCAAGTGGATGTTGTTTTAATAACAAAACATTACAGAATACTTTTAACGTCATATGTACAAGTCACATCAATTCACTACTGTAGTGAAAAAAGGCAAATTGGTCTCCAGATACCTGTTATATTATATCAGCTCATCACCTCAACTTGATGCGAGGCATGCAATGATGTATTCTGTCTAGCCAAGTCTAAATTGAAACGGGCGAGGCTAAGTAGATAGCAAACCAGAATGAAGGCATTCAGTTCAGTAGCAGTGCTGACTCATATCCTGTCATGAAATCATTATGGGCATAAATTTATTTTGACAGTTTTTGATTACCGTGACCTTGAACCTTGATTTTTTGGCCAAAACATTTCCATGACTTGTCCAGACCTATCCCTGTGCTAAGTTTGATGATTATGGCTTCATCTGTTTTGATTTTCTAGACATTTCTTGATGACTTTGATAAGGTCACAAGACCTTGAGCTTTGACCTCTGGAAACCAAAATCAGTGAGTTTACAGTGCTTGCCAAGCCCTATCCTTGCGCCAAGTTTAGCAATTATAGCTTCACTGGTTTTAGTTTTTTGTACAGACATGACTCTGACTACAGGCACGGGAAAAGTTTACATATGTACATCTATTATGTACTACACATATTAAAAATTTAGGTCAAAAAAAGATTTTACATAAGCCTGCTTTCACTTACCTTGAATTTGAGGATATGTCTCCAAGTTTTTTACATGAAGAAAAGGGACCAAAACGTTCATTAACAAGCTTAATCCGTTCACAAGCAACTAAGTCTTTTCTTAATTCATTTATTGCAAACCAGAACTCATCGGCTTTTTGCATTTTCTTCTTTTGTCCACTTGAAAACTTGGAAAGATACGATTCTGATGATGATTCTGTCACAATAAAGTCATCAACTGATATTCAGTCACTTCAGAAAATAATTTCTGCATACCGTAATACATTTTTATTAAGCTTGTCATAAACATGAATTAGACTTGCATCTTGTGTTCTTTGAGCTAAACCATGAACCCACTATTTTTAAACAAAGAATGTACATGTATCAAAATTTCAAGCTGAAAGGCATATTTAAGGAAGAAATCATAATGCAGGAGAAATGGCTGAGGAAGGATTACAGGAAATCAGTGGCTCGAAAGATTTTCAGCTAGAGATCTGGGTTATCAGTATAAATGCTGAAGTAAAATGTCATAAGAGACTGATAAGTTTTGTATCTCCAGTAGTTTTATAAACAACGGCACTACGCCCAAGGGCAATATGCCAGTATTCTTTTTAGAATAATCAATCTTATCTCAGAAAAGAAAGATGAGATTGTTCCCAATGAAAAGAAAAAATGTTCTAACAGTTTAATGATCAGTAATCGATTAATATTAAAATATGCCAAAATGCCTACATGTTTGCCCCATAGTACTAAATTCCTCAAACTTTAGATATACCAGTTTGCTACTATGAAATGAGTACGCATTCTACTGCCTGGTTATTCTTGCTTACATGTTACAAAGTACTCTGATGAAACAAACAATAAATGTTGACGAGTGGTGTTGCGTATCCATAAAAATAGTAGTTAATCACAACGTTTATTATTATTAACGATATTTTGGGAAACCACTGCTTCCTTCATCAGGTTAGATAAAGTTAATCACATTCTGGTTTTCCAAAATTGTGTTAATGTAATAAACCTCATTGTGACAAGTAATTTATTAATGTGCTAGCTACAGCAAAGTTTATTGTTCAGAAATGTGTCTCTTTATTACTTTATAAGGTCTGTTACGACAAAATGACCCAGTTTGTACTTTACAACTAGAATGTGGCAAAGTAACTAATAACTTTCACAGCAGTCTAAGAGCTTCAGTGAATAATTTCTATTAATACCAAATATATTACCCAATAAACCGTACACAATCATCAATGGTGGCTATTACATGTCACTAGTACATACTAATTGAAGTTTTGAACAATATGCTTCTAAATCTTTCATGACACAGTAGTAGCTAGGGTGTGCACGATTGGTATAAATTCTGAGAAAAACAACTCAGTAATTGGTGATGGTACTGGAGGTTATGATTAGAGGTGAAAGAAGGGAAATCAAACATGGTGGGTGCAGGCTAAAAACATGACTAGATTTACAGACAGGTAAGGTGTGGTGGCACTCCCATTGTAGTAGCAGCTGAGGGTGTTAGTGCACTGAAGTGGTCTCTGGATGTGATTTTTCTGATGTCTGAGGGGAACTTTGTTGGATAAGTGTATAGTTCCATGGTAGGAATATAAGTAAATGTTGACTCTTGCTGCTGGTAGAATGAATTTGCTGTTATCCTTGAGTGACAGGAATAACAGCAAATTCATTAACCAGTAGCAAGACTCATCATTTACTTAATATACTTCTACCCCAGAGTAATATGCTTGTGGAACAGGCCACAAGACGTCAGAGAAACCACATCCAGAGACCATTTCAAAGCACTAACATCCAGAGACTACTAAAGCAGAATGAAGTATCAACTAACTATAGATATGATGCAAAAATCACACTCATATAAAAATTTTTACATAATTTATTCAGAACTATAATTTTTTACAAGGTAACTTAAAAATATTCTTGTTTGTGGTGCATTTTAATAGAAATTACAGAAAAATTCTTTTCAATTATAAAGTTTCATGAAAATTCTGCATCACCTTTACTATGATTTTAGCTAGGAACAAAAAACAAAATGGTGAAATTTTCACTTCGGTTATTTTAAACATTTCTTACATGAATTAATACTTGTCAGACAGGTGAATTCATCAGCTATGCCGCAGATCATAGTTGCCACACCTGTGCATAACCATTGCTGTTAATATACTCAGTAGATTGTAGCAGATGTTTCACAACAACGAGATGGTGTTATTCATTACATTTTCTATGACAGCGACTATGCATTCGGTGTTTGTTTACCTAAAAAATAACCATGAGTAAATACCAATGTATTTACTACAAATGAACTAGTGTTCATCGGAGTACTTTTATACGGTCGGATTAAACTAGGATTGAATATGTTATTGAGCTCACGGTTTTACAATGATGTTTTAAAGAACTGATCCAGAGACACAAACCACAGTAAAACCACTGTAATCAAAATGATAGCTGAATACTAAAAAACTGTAACAGTGTGTTGATGATACGAATGAAACAGTATAACCTTTCACCTAAACCAGTACAGAGAGTATGAATATCCATTATTGATTAAATTTTATTAAGCAATGAAAATAAATCTAGTGAAATTAACACCCAGTCTGACATTGTTTATGTTGATATTGTAGCATCTGCCATTGGATAAGTTACTGCAGCTATATTCTATGCACAAACAGAACATCACTTCCACTAAAAGCACGATATACTAGATAAATCGATCTCAGCCACCTATCAAAAAAATAAAGCATATAACAAAGCTCTGAAATACTTACAGCGGTAACCATTTATTCGTGTTTCTTTGGACTATTCACAGCTACATAATGATAAAGTATCACCAAAATGAACAACGTGACTCCAAGCAAATTGGAGAAGATTGCCAGCTGCACGTCAGAAATCATTCTGAAAAGAAAAGTATCTTATATTTTTAAACGATTCAGGGTCAGTCAATGAACGCTTTAACAAATGTGGTCCAAGAAAATATGCCGTCTCCCTAGACACACCATACAAAAAAGGCTCAAATAAAAACATGGTCATCTGATGTTTGAATTTATGGCCAAAACCACGAAATCTCTTATGCTGTGACGTAGGTCAACACCACAAATATACGAAGTCATTATAGTACAGCCACTGAAATCGTCTTTTACAAGTACATAGGCAGGCAAGTGTCTGAAAATTTTTACTCTGGAAAATACAACATCAAGTGCACAGTGCAGTTCGTGCGAAGTGCTTTTTTTGTACGGAATAAACATTTAATTTGATTTTATTTAAAATTAAATTCAGTTTATAATATTACAGAGCAATTATTGTTTGAATCACCAAAAAGCAAATGGTACAGTATCAAACATAAATTTAGTATTATAACATGCATGTATTCTTGCATCAAGCATAACTACAGTAAATCCTGGATTTACGATACTAATGCATTCTTCCAAGGCATGTCATTAAGCAAAACGATGGCTAAGCCTTGTCTTCCATTACAAATAATGTAACAACAGTCTGTCATGTTCCAGCAGTAAAAAAACTAATACTGTTTGACTGAGAAGAATCTCGTAAGCCAAACATTTTATGAGGCTAGTGAATTAAGATGAGGATGCCTAAAACTGTTGGCCTAACAAAACTCGATCAAATGAGCATGAGAATTCTCTTAGCTCTGCTGCTCATGGATAAAAGAATTTATATTGATCACCTACACAAAAAATAACGTGACGATATTGCATTGGAAAAAGGGTAGTCCATTATAACTGTCGGACATGACCCTTTTCTTAAAAGATGCAATATATAGGGATGTTTAGTTTAATAACTCTAATGTTTACTGCTCTTTGTAAAATCAGACTAAAAAGAAATTTCTTTGATGTTTTAGCTTGCTTTTGAAACAACATAATGAGTTGATCAACTTGTCTTCACTGTTACTAATTAATGCATATATACATTAAAATCTGATTAGCCTTGGGAAATGAAGCAATACCCTTCGAACCTATTGAAATAATTAGCGTTTCCTAAACTGACACTCAAGAGAGTTTATGATAAGCAGCCAAATGCTGCTATTTGTCACTATGAGGGAAACTTCTACACTGACTAATTCTCTAAGTTTCTGTTAACATAAATATTCAATTTGGCCACCTAGATAGTGAGAACACTGTGAACGTGGACAGATAATTGACATAACTTTGTTAAGCTTATTGGATCGCGTTATTTTACATTAGTATAAAAAAGCGGAAGCAAAATAATTTAGAAGCTCACTGCAGCTAATTTTAAAAGTGCTTTTCACAGATCAAATTACCGTAGCAATTGGCAATTAGCATAGCAGTCGTAATTTATGGCATCTAGACTATAGATATTTTAACCTAGATGTAATCATGTAATAGACAGAGCTAGAACATGCTAATGAGTACATAATGCACATTTCTGAAAGGTACAGAGATAACACTAATATAAAAAATATGATAATTCTGACAGTAAAGCACAGCACATCGCATGCCAATCTGAGAACCCAGTCCGGAGGATGCATACCTTAGTTATAATGGACTTATCCAGTATCCTTACTTTGAAGTAAGGATAAAATGAAAATTCGTCTGTATAGGAATAACTCTACATTTGAACATAATTGTAATACGATAATACCTCCCTGTCGTATCAGAACAACAATCAATCAATAGAACCAAATCGTGTTCCTCCTTTACGATATCATTTAATGATAATATCATTGCTACATGTATACAGTGCTATATTGTTATTTCAACCAAATTAAATGGATTTTACATTTTTCAGTTCAATTCAATTCATTGCACAAATACATATAATGTACATTGGCAAAACACAATATAGAACATGTCAAATAGTGCATGTATATAAAATTAATTCATATAATCAATTATATAATATTATATTTATCAATTTTCTTGAACAACGCCATGATACTATAGATCTTATTAACTGTTATAAAGTCATTAGTGGTAGTTCTATTTTGCATAGTGACAATTTTTTTTCTAGACCACTACGTGATTTAGGTGGACACAATTCTAAATTATTTGTACAATACTCTCGCACTGATATCAGAGCTCATATCTTCTCTTCTCGTGTTGCAGGCCCTTGGAATTCACTTAATAGTGAAACAGTTGACGCATCAAATCTACCGCAATTTCACAAATTGTTGTGAGACCGTCAATAACCGTCTTATGGTTAGGTCTCTTAGACTTCGCAAACAATTATAAGCTTTGTGCGAATGGTTATTTTCAGTGATAATAATAATAATTAACATTTTTGGTATAATTTGTGTTAACATAGATAAGTTAGCTAACTAATTAAAAAGAAGTACATTGATACAAAACCACAGTTAAATGTTGTATTTTTCAGCAATGAAATAAAAGGAAAAAATGACTTTAGTATTCGTTTCAGATATTTGAAGTTTACAAAGAATAAGTAATGAATGTTTTTGATATTGGAACTAAAAGCGAAACAAAGTCACGTAGCCAAAACGTCAAGGTGCACAGTCGCACGAGTAATCAATTTACGTTTTCTAATGTCAAAATAATAATATTAAGACATTTTAACTGCAATCTTTGTCAAATGCGTGACAACGCTTAGAAATATTATCAGGGTTTTGCTGCAGCCGTAATTGACACCTAAACGGCAAAAAACGTCAATTATTTATCAATTTTACCGGAATCTAACCTGAAAAAATTTATTTGCACATTAAATTGGCCACGTTTTGCGTTGTTACCTCTCGAATCGTACACAAAGTTATAGCTGGTAAGCTCCGTGCCGCGTGCATTGCAACATATAACTTGCACACTAATGAAAAGTTTTAATTTGTACTGCAAAAAATAATGTACTACTTATGTGCTATTTTATACAATAAAATATTTTGTTATTATTATTTACAAATATTTTTTTCGTAAAGACACTAAAACAAAACGTAGGTCACGTGGCCAAAACGTCATGGTGCACAGTCGCATGTGTGGTCATTTTTTGTGATCTTTTTACCTTGTCTTATGTAAAGGTACTAAGAATTCACAAGTCCATTAGTTTAGAGTCTCAACTTAAAGTAACTTGAGTTATATACCGTGTGGGTGTTTGTTCTTAAGTGTGTTAACCCTGTAAAATTATTTCAAAAGCATGTGCCGTTTGTAGTGTGTCACTTTTCCGGTAAGTTACTAGTCACTCATATGGATTACAATAGCATGGCCTTGGCTAATTGCACTTCTTGTTCTACACTACTATGCAATTAATGCAGTGGTTAACATTATTAAATTGTAACAGTGCTGTGTGCTACTGCTGCTTTTGTGCATTTATCTCGTTTATTGTCTTCATACAGGGTGGACAAGGATCATCGATACACCTCATTGATAGTAATATTATTGTCTGAAAAGTCAGGCATCATAACAGTTAGCGTAGCTGTCTGAAAAGTAGAAGAACTCTGGTTCGAGGCCCAGCTGAGGTGCAAAACTTTTCAGGCTTTCTAATTTAATATTGCGCTTATAATTATATGAATGAACATTTAAGAATATTCTTTATTTAAATTTTCCTTAATTATTCAATTTTTTCCTTTACATAGTTGACCAATTTGATTAGAAGTTACTACTTAACCCTTCATGTACACTTACCAAATGCAGCAGGATAAGCGATATGATGACCAAAGTCAAAGACATGGAAGTGGGACGAGAACAGGTATATTTCTTTACTATAGAAATTCAGCGATGCTTTAGGTAAATTTAATGAAATAATTTTGAAAACAGTGTCATGTGAAAAGAACACAGAACAAGCATGTTTTTTTCATTCAGGCAAACATTTCTTACTCAATAGTATTACATTTTCAAGCTAATTTGATTACAGTATATATAAATCCTTATACAATTTAGTGTTCTGACAAAATAGCACAACCAGCTTCACTCTGGTGTAGTGTACATTTTTTATCTTATCAATGAATATATTACCAATAACCATAGATCTAACTGCCACGCGTTTGCAGAGAGAGATTACCAGGCTCGCTCAAAAAGCGAGTAAGCAATTGGTGCCCTGTTTGTTGCACAATCCAAAAATGTTGCAGTCGATTGCCTGGCAAAAACAGCCCTTGAGTTATGCACTTTCAAAGTACTTTATATCAGAAATGGAAAAAGTATTCATTGATGTCGTTAAATCTGCTTTCACTTAACTCCTCACAAACATTTCATGTAGAATGTTGGATTATATCTATGCTAACAAATGACTACAAAATTTAGCTGTCTATTTTTAGCTCCAGGAGGACCCAGGAGGATGACCGCTGCCATGGCTATGGACATGTCAGACGAGGCACACTCTAACATCAACAATCAACAACATCAATCACTGCCGGGCTCGTATTCCCAAGGACAGCAAAGATACGCAAACAGAAACAGACCACTTGAATATCAATCTTCTCAGAGGTACCATGGCTATTCTGACAATGAACCCATTCCAAGTTACATTTCTAGAACTCGGACAACTGATCCATATTATGGACAAAGGCATAATATTAGAAGCAGGTCTCCTATACGCGACCAGACGGGTCGTGATTCTGATGAGGGTTCTTATGCCCAGGGATATGACTCCTCCACCTTTGTGCACCCTGCCATATCACATGAGTCTGGCAATAGTGCTGGTTCATCTCAGGCAAGATCTGGTGTTGATCCATCACAGAGGAGAGCACAAGAAGCATTCCAACAACGTTTTGCTGCTATATACCAACAAACTCGTGCCGCAGCAATGCAATGCATTCAGCAACGTATGATGGGTGTTAGGCCAAGTCAGGCAAACACACCAAACTTTGGATTTCATAGTGGAGTACCTCCATTTCCCCCAGTGCATTCACCTCGCTTTCCAAATCCCCGTGAGCAACAAATAAACCAAGATGGCACAAACCGGTCTGGCAGATTTGTTGGTTATCGTGATGAAATGCCCTCAATGTCAGTCTGGCGAGCAAAGCAGCCTAGTCAACCAGCTGCAAGTCAAGGAAGTGCATCAGGACAGGTTACTGAAACTCCTACCATGTCGGTTTGGAAGGCACCAAGGTCTCCTCCCAATGGAGCTGATGGAGGGATATGTACTTCAAATGAAAAGAATGAGCACGCTTCAGAAGCATCCGCAGATGAAGGTTCTGGTAGTTCAGCACAGGGGAGGGCGATATCTGCAATGCCGATGAAGGTCGGTGAAGGCTATCGAACAGATTTACCAACAATGTCTGTGTGGAGAGCAGCAAAGCCTTCCGATTCTTCTGGGAGGTCAACTTCATCTGGTCAACATAACTCACCTTCTGCTTCTTCCAGACCAGTTAGATTACCCTCTGGTAGGTGAAAATGAATTTGGTGAGCAATAGTTAATAAAGATACATAACATACCAAAACTAAGATATTATAATACTATAATATTATATTATTATATACTATAATAAATAGGAAGTCCGAATTGAATGTAAAAAATGCAAGTTACAGAATCATATCTAAGTGTCTAAACTCAAGATCTCAAATGAATATAAATTCATGGATTTTGGTTAACTAAGTGTCTCAAAATTTAATTAATGCATCAGTTAAGTTTAGTTTGTTGCATCACATTCTATAGTTGTAATTTGACTTTCTGTTCGAAGGATCTAATTGTTAATTTCAGCCCCAATGTTTAAGATTTAAGTTTTTCCAGAATCTAAATTTCAAGGTCTTGGATTAATTGTCAAGAATTTTGTTTTTTGTTTGAAAAATTCAGCAATATGAAAGCATCATTTCTGATTAATAATTTGATATGGAGCATTAACAATCAGTTTTGTGTTTGACTCAACAATTTGTTAACTAATGCTATTAAATTAAGTGTTGTTAATATTAAGTATGCTATTTATAAGTTCTTTTGGTTTAAACATAATTTATTGAATATGTAACATATACCAAGGTTTGAAACAGACAGTTTTACAACTGATATATGTTCTCCCCTAGTGGTAGTGAAAATGGAACGCTCTTTTGAAAGTTACGGTGGTATGAAGAAATTCTTTTATGTGACTAGGCCGTGAAAATTTCAGGAGTTGTAATATTGTGGTATTCTTTCTTATATATCAGATCAAACTAACAGAAAAAACTATTCTTGAGGTGTTTGCAAATCTGTGATGGACACTAATTACACGGGGACCCATCCTTTTTTAGACGTGTCAGTTGCGGAGTACGCTCGTAGACGTGCTCAAGAAATAGAATCACTAACGCAAAACATCCTGGCAAGCCGGATGATGGCAAATGTGCAAGCCTTTCAGACACTGCCTCGTCACATGCGACGACGGGCCGCTAGCTACGATACGAGGAGATTGCCTCGTCGGCTTCGAAACATTCAACAATCGCAGGTAGGGCCATGATGCATTACCTGCGTGCTTGCTCATTAAATTACATAGTGTCTTCACGCTATTCGTTATACCCTAACAACTTTTATATTGTAGTCTTGTTATTTACTAGCTGTTTTAAGGTTTTTCTTTTAGAAGTTTTAGCTTGTATTCGTAGTGTGCAGTGTAAATTATGCAGTTTAATAATCATATTAGAGTAGTATTTAGTAGGTGGGGATAGAGTTCAGTATGTACAGTTAGCTATATAAGAAATCATACTACTATACCAAAAATTAAAGTAAGCATGTATCGATTATGCTTTGGACTGCTTTTACACTATACTTGTTATTTACTAGCTATTTTAAGTTTTATCCAGTAGAAGATTTACTTTTCTTTTGAATAGTGTGCAGTGGAAATCATACATTTTAATGATCATTTTAGTGTAGTATCCAGTAGGTGGTGATAGATTTTAGTATATATGTAACTATATAAAAAAAATCATGCTTCTATACAAAGATAAGTAAGATAAGTAATGCAAGGGTTTTCCCGGCAAGAGGGATTTCCTTTTGCAAACACAACCGTTTGTTTGCCTCATAAAAATAAAAAATTTTGTAGTGCACAGTAGAAATATATTTTAATTGGGTTACCTTAGTAGCATCCAGTAATAAGATGTGTTTAGAATGTAATATTTCACAATAAATCTGCAGAAAATTAAGAGCTCTGAAATGAAAAAGAAGGCAAGAGTTTATCAACTCCAGGCCACCTTGTGTAGATGCACAGTTGTAGTAGATTCGAGACAATTTTCGTTGATTTTAGACTAACTTGGTATTAAAGCAGGCTTACAAAAGGCAGAGAATAATTATTTTATGACATTTTCGTAGTAGGAGTAGTATCATACTAGTGATTTAATCATGGTACAAAATAATTGCTTAGAGAAGAGAACCTTACAAGCAGGTTGTAAAAAATGTGTCTTTGTTAGGCTCTTGTGTGGTACTGTAATCTTTACTACAGCTAATAAATCAGCTAATTTGTGCTGTTTATGCATACACACATTCTGCAGTATGTAGTTTTATTTGTAGGTTGTAGTGCAGCAAGTGGTAGTAATTAGTGTGGATATACAGAGAGGCCTGATCTCTCTGATTTTCGGTAACTTTTGTTGACTGTGATTTATTCGTGTACACGACAACATTCAAATCTCAAGCAAAAACATTCACATTCAAGCAGAAACCATTCAAATAAAATGGCAAATTGTGTCAGCTGAAAAACCCTACCATCACTTGTTTCCCCTATTGCATGTTAGCATTTCTAGAAGACCAAGAAGGGCTTGTCCATTTCATTTTCATGGTGGTGACTATGACAATACCAAAACAGCACGTTGCGTTAACACACGCATAAAAACAGGTATCAGCAATGATAAACTTCTCACAACTGCTTGTCTGATGCCAGGTTTGCCAAATGTCTTACTCTTGGGACCGTTTTTATGTTTTCTGAAAAACCAGTTTCTTGCCTGGACTATCTTATGCCAGTTTTCCATTGTTTTTTGCAATTTAATTGCTTCTGTGGCTTACGCTACTATGGTTATGGAGATGTTTTCCAAGTTAGTGACTGAATTGTTCTTGTGCTAAAAGCATTTATACAGTGAGGTGCTTCGTTGATTCATGTTTTATGTTTAAAAGCAAAGGTTAAAAGTTAGCTTCACACATAACTTCTCACATTTGTTTTTCAAATTGGCATCTGAACTTAGCACAATAACTGTGGATTTATACTATAATAATAAGTGTTTTGTTATTAGATATATTTTTAGTTTTGCATCACTCTGCTAGCATTTCGGGCCTAAATCATTAACTTTACCACCTGGACTACACCTTTCAGGGAATCTAGGAGGGTGCAAAATTTTAGAAATTCTTAGCTGATTATGTCTCTTTGAGTTTGTATGTTGAACTTTTCTACCCGGAGTGTACATATCAAGTCACCAAAGTTAGGCCTACTGAACTGGCTGTCAGCTTTTTGTTCCAGTATATCTGTCTAGTACATGTATTTCCAAAACTCCACTTATTGCAATTATAACTCCAGTAATGTTACTCCAGTGCAATGCAGGAGCTTGATTTCTCCACAAAATCTTACAGTAGATTACTGTAGATCGACAGGGCGAAGCCTATAAGTAGGCTTTTTGCCCATAGTTGTCTCTTGAACGTTTGTTGTAGTTTACGACAACGGGACCCTCTATATGAACTAATCATTTGTACATTTTTTCTGAGAATCTGCCAATAATGATTTTCGTAACTTTGTGTTGATGTCTGATAGAAGCAACATCTGTCAATGTTCCAAGCAAAAAAATTTTTCCGTGGTAATAAACTCACAGTGTGCTAGAAGTTATTTGATAACTTTCAAGCAAAATGTTACATTATAGGGAATAAATTTTATAGTTTTATCTGTTGCATTTGAACCCGTTTGAGCTGAGACATTATCTACCATTTTTTATTAAGGGACTAGATGCAGTCTTTGCTACCGTTTTTTTTTTACTTTCGGCCTGGAAGTCAGCGCAGGCATGAATCAGTCATATCATTTAAGCACATTACATGAAGTGTGTGTTGGGTGGTTATAAATTCATCTGCGTTTTTGAAGCTGTAGACTTCGATTAGATAACATTTTTTTTAGTCTAATTAAATTAACCCAATCTTGGTCATGTTGCATTTACAGCAGATCTGCAGCTGCATATTTACTGGATTCCAATAAAATATGTTTCAGTGCAGTAGTTCTTTCAAAAAAATGTAGACTGTTTGTTGTGTTATATTTTCCAGACTTTGTCATTTTTTATATACATGTACACAAGCGCTAGCATTCAACACTCGATGGCAACAGCTAATTTAGTATGTGATTGTAGCTAGCTTGGAATCTAGCGTGTTAAGGATAATCATTTAAGGTTAAGCACCGAACTGACGGGCATTTCCCATTCTGTCTCACTGAGATATATATTCTGGTGGCAGTATGGCCGAACAAACTGCTCAAAAGCTGTGTTCTTACAGGTCATCCATGTTTTAGATAGCCAGTTCGGTTTTGCTTATCTTTTCCAGCTAAGCACACACTTTGACGACTTAGCATTTCCCGAATTTCTGTTACCCCGAATTGCAAAAGTTACTGATATTTATTGTTTTGCTTGTAAACTTCTAAAGATTGTTCAGTTAAGAATGCAAGCCAGTTATTGTTGTACTCAGGGCGCGGGTGCTGTTAATCGCAAAAAGCGTCCCAGTCGCAAGCATCGTCGACGACCAAGCAACTTGTTGACAGAATACGCACGGCGACAGCGACATGCACAATGGTTGGAAACGCACATATGGCATGCAAAGAGATTCAAGATGACTGAATTGTGGGGTTACAAGATACCGCTTCATCCGTCTGACAAAAGTGTACGTGCTTGTTACAGGGCTTCAGCTAAGCATTGTTTACTGCAGGTGAGTGTAGGTTGCAGCAAAAGTCTGAAGTATCTGAAAGTACTTTATGTAGTAAAGTGAAAACATATGTTCACTGTAATCAATACGTGTACTGTAGCAGTTTCTGCAATAATACTATAAAATGTCTGGTCTGTGGAGAAACTCGTATCAGTAGTAACTGTTTTGTCAATATCTTTTGAATTAATTAAGATTATAAATGTATGGTCAGAAAAAAGCTGAGTTAAAAAATGCTTTGTTAATGATGAAGCTAGACAATGCATGCATAGCTGCTTGATTCGAAATTTACAGAAAGACCAGAAAAAATGAATACTGAGACATGTTGATAACAACAATGCTGTGTATGTTACAGGACATTTCGTATATGTGCTGTATCGAAATCAGAGGAACTGAGGCAAACATCATTAAAGGCATGGCACGATTAACGAACAAGGAAGTTGGTATGTTTGGTGGCATTACATACGTGATTAGTAAATTTTTGCATGGCAATAGTTTCAAATTGCAAATACCGACAGGATTTGTTCTGCACACTTGCATGTTCTGGGTGGTTTTCAGCATTTTAAATATTTTTACGGTCATTCATGCAGCAGCTTTATTTTGACAATATCAAACATTTGATTAAGTATTTCGTCTTATAGCATCGTTTTTATTTGCTCTCAAGTAAAAGTATGTATTCCATACTTAGTTGTGATTCTTTTCAACACATATTGGGTGCTTGTTCTACATTTGCATAGTCAATGTGCTTTCATGTTTTTCTACTAGAAGTTTTCATTGCTGTATTAACTGTTTTTAATAGATAGTGCATTTTTTCTATAATGTCTAAACAATGAAAACATAGATCCAATGTCAGTTTCAGGGTATCTTTTCCATGCATTAAAATAACAAGTGCAAATAACCCATCGCAAGTGAAAAGGTTATCAAATAATTAAGAGTTATTTTAATGCAGCCACCGATTTTGTGTGTGAAAGCTATCAGCTTAATAATAGGTTATTAAACTAAATAAATAAGGTAATAGTTGAGCTTGAATGTAGCAAATGAAGAGGACTGAGTTAAAAAGTTAAAGCGTAGCTAATAAGTGCATCTGTTCAGTGACCACATTATGACATTAGTGGACAAACGTCAGCACAGTTTCTATGCTCTCAAACTGTATTTAACAAATGGACGTTTTGTAATAAACAGCTTGTTACTATTTGCCTTCATCTCTTATGCACATGTATCTATATACTAAAATGTTTTACTTGAAAGCACATCTACAAGAAAACTTTGAAACTGCAACATTGCACTTTTGTTCAAAGGGTAATAATTGAATTATTTTTGTTGGCATGTCCACTTTCAGAAATCGTGAGAATTATAGTTTAATGTGCTTTTGTTTAGTATTACACAACTGTTTTGTATATTACAGGTTTAACAGTAGCAGCAAAAATGTATCTACATGGTGCCAAAGAGGGCAAAGTGATGCTATATGGTGTGGACAAGTATCCACAAAATGCTATCGGTCTAGCTCTCATTCTTTGGCGGCTGACTGATCCTACGGGAATAGGTATTCCAAACGTTTTTATTAATGTCTTGTATTTGCACAAAGTTTACAAGATTGTAAGAATTTTTGTGTCTCATTGGTTTTCTACTCCCACAAATTTGTTTGCTTGTGCAGTAACAGTCTTCTACTTTTGTCAGAATTCTGAAGGCTTTATTATGTTAGTTTTTTTCAGTTGTGTTAATTGTATTTTATATGCAGATACAAGCCGAGCGCTGTGGTTGTGGGTTCATCCGTCCTGTTACGCATCAGTTTTAGAAGCATTTCTTTTAGCATTTGGGATCGAATCTGTTCCAGCTTATGTCGACTTTCCTGAATTGGCGGCTAAAAGTGAAGATGCCGTCTCCAAGAAGAAAAAAACAAAAGTAGCTGTCAGTCGGTCAGAAACAGATGATAAACGAAAACCTTGCGAGTTTAGTTCTCCAATTGCTGAGATCTATACTAATGGAACAGTATCAATAATGTGTTTGAAAAACAAGTTGGTGCGATTTAAACTAACTGGTCCGCTTTCTCAAGCTGTCCTACACGACACTCTAAAACCTATTGACATTTCTTCCCATGCACCAGAGATGCTAGCTGTGAACACAGAGGTAGATGATGACATGGACTTCTGTAATCTAGCAAAAGACGATGTAACACGGGAGAAAAACTCCAAACCGCCTGTAAGTTCGCAAAAGGTAACTAGTAATGCAGGTAATAACACAGCTGAACTAAAGCCAACTGTAGATGTCAAATCGGATGTCGCTCAACCAGCGTTTGTATGCAGATGGTGGGAAGCTTATTTTAGAGAGAAAAGAAATGCCCAGATTCATGGGAAACAGAAAGACCTCTGGGAATTGATGGCAGGATTACAGTCGCCAGCTGAATTATCACCAAGTACTGTTATAGGTAAGAAGCTATATTCAGTGTTGCAATGCTATGTTGATTTTGCTTTTTTATTTCATATGACTATTAGGCAACTCCTGATGCAACAAATGTAGCAAGTGGTGTTAAACTTACAGTTCTTGTGAGAATTAAAATCCAAGTTGTGGTTGAATAACAATATAAGTATGTCTGTCAAGTAATTGTTTCAAAATCATTAATTGCACGTAATATTCTCTACACAGACTTCAGTAAGATACATACTCTACAAAGACCATTTTACTACTTTGCATTAAGTTTTACAAACTTTACAGTCAGCTATCAGTTTTACTTTTTAGCTTATTTTTGAAATTTCAAAATGTTACACTAAGCATTTGCTATTTAAGGTAAAAAATGACTAAACATAGAAAATTTCACAAAATTAGATTTCTGTGTTGGATATGGATATCAAATGTATTGCAATATGTTAGTGTTCCAGTGTGCGATGTTAATGTATATTTCTCTAACACTAGGCTTAATAGTGAAAGATCCACGTCTGCTTCTTCCTCCAAAACGAAACAAAGTCATGTGTAACTCAGAAGTTGCTGACGTAATATCCTTTGATAAAATTCCCTGTGAGGTTTCCCACTGTGCTCTTTGGAATGAAGACATCCGTTGTGAAGTCACTGCAACAAAATTGAGTGAGCAACTCATAAATAAGATTCGTAGTGATAACGCCCTATGTGGAACACCATTAGACTTGGGTATGGACGAAAGTCGAATTCCTGTGCTGTTAGTGCAGAACCCAGGAGTTTGCGATATTGCCAAAGTAACGTCATGCTGTCAGGAAATGCTGGGATATGGCTCTGGATGGGATCTCATTGCTCCAGCTGGCTGGGCGATGGCATTTTGGATCGCGTTAGTGTATCGTGGAGCCCGAGTAGGTGGTCTGAGAGAAAGTGATGCCATCTGTTGGGAACAGGGAGAGCTAAGTTTTCCAAGAGATTTTCCTGACACTGAAGCTTGTCAAAAACTTGAGGTCAGCTACTGATTATCTAATTCTTTTGTAATGCTTTTACTTTAATAATACTAAATGCTTTTTTTTAATTTTTTGATGCATCTTGACACTTTAATTACTTACAATTTTTAATTTTAGGTTATTTTCATAAGTTTGTATATCTTTTCAAATTTTAACAGACATGTGACAAGTAGTGGAGTAGTGGAGAACAAAACAAGCTAATCGTTTCTGTCTTGCACAAATTTAGTTAATAATTGTTAGTAAGTGTTATATTTGTACAATTATCACACTTAGTTTACCTTACTCTATTTTCAATTTATTGGAATCTATGAAATATTTTTTGTTATTTGCAGGCAAGTGAGAGAGAAGAGCAAGAAATGCTGTATCTAAAACATCCACCAGCAAAACGGCCTAATTACGTAAAGCTAGGTGTTCAGGCTCCCTTCCACTGCCCCTGGGCTCAGTTAGTAAGCGAATGGGACAGCAAATCTGAGTGTCCTAAAATGGTTAAACAGGACCCACGAGGTTTTTAATAGTATTCATTCAAGTCAAACCTTATGTTTGTTATGTTGCTCAGTTTAAGGGACATTAATGTTAAAATTTGTAATTTTATGATGTTGGAATTCTGTAAAACATAAATTTTATCCGTTACAAATTCTGTAAATTGTTTTCCGTATTATTTATGGTAGGTTAACAAAACTATTTTAGTCAGCAATTACAAATGTGTGAATTACTACAGCATTCTAATATGCTAACAGTAAAATGAAGTGAATTACATTCAAAATATCTATAGCTTTTTGCAAAGAAACAGTGCTGAACATAACATTACATACTTCTGTATTTGAAATGATCAAATTATCGAATTTACTATAAATTTTTGTTTTCTTTGAAGGTGCAAGTGACAAATTCTTCGTACTGAGAAACAGAAAACTACTTCTGGAGCTGCAGAAACTCATGGAATCCACAGCTAAACGACGCAAGGTTACATCTGACAAAGGTTGTGCAGAGGCTATGTCTGTGCTTTCTCAGTTAGAACTGCACTATCCCCGTGCTCTAATACCAGTGAAGATAAACGTCCTGCAGAGAGGGACACCAAAGTGTTATGCCATGATTTGCCTGCCTTTGGAGATGGATTTGAACACATTGGCCAATGATAGAAAACACGGAGGACCTACTGAACCCTTACATAAAGACTTGTTAACAAAAAAGGTGTTAGCTGAGTCAAAAATACTAGGTAAAACAGGAAAGAAAAAGAAGAAACCATTTTTTCTGAGCCAGGGAGATGGTCACGAATCTGCTACAACAATCAGATTTAAAGATGGTGCTAAAAATGATGATCCAGCAAATGAGCTCCAAGCCAAAAGTAAAAATGAAGTCTCAGAATCTATGAAAATGGAAATATTTCGTATAGAAAGTGACAAACTGGTCTCTGACAAGGGTGGTGACATATCTAGCAGTGAAATAAAGTCAGGACAGACAGATAAGTTCTCAAAAGATTCTGTGATATCTAGTTTAAAGATTGTAAAAAAGCGAGTTTTAGCTGCAAAATTAGCTGAAGCTAGAGATCGCGTCATTCGCAAAAAATTGTTCGGGAGTGTCAACCACATCAGGACTCATTGTGCCCGTGACGTAATCGGCTATGTGACATACGGCAATTTTTCGTTTTCTGTAGCTGGTGGCCAAGCTGCTGGTTTTTGTAGTGCATCTGGGTTAGTACATGCATTGCAGAGCTTAAGCTTCAGAAACAAATTTGTGGTGCTAATACGCAATACAACGTCCCTACAATATCGATTTGCCCACCTATCCATTAATGTGTGATAAATATTAGCACACCAATACAACTCTATAGCTTGCCCCACCCCCATTCACTAAACAGGACTAGCAAAGCCTATCTTTGCAGTTAAGCTTCACCATTTCAACAATTCCCATCGGCTCTGAGAAAGGTCAAACCAAAGCATTATGTGGACCACCATTATGTTCAACTAGTTTATAACAGATTTTTTTAGTTCGATCTACGCTTTCATATAAAGCATGTTATAAAGTCCTTATGTTTGTTATGGATGTGTGTATTGTTTTTTCCTCTAGACATGTAGTATTATGAATATTAGAATAGATGTAATACATGAAAAGAAACCCTGTGCTATAGCTAGAACCAAGGTTACACTTGGACAGGGTAAATTCTCCCTTTCCCAGATTGACTTATTATTTATTACAAAGAATTCTTTTAGTTACTAAAGTAGCGTAGTTATTTAGTTGGAAGTAAATCCTCTCAATTTTTTATCAAGGCAATTTTTTTAATTAAGGTGAAGAACAAATGAAAGCATCATGTGTACATTCTGGGATTGGTATTGTGGCACAATAATTTGAAAAGTTTTGTGAACAATGCCTATAAATATTTGTACTAACCTGTACATGTGTACAACAACGTGAATAAAGAGCCTGGATGGTATAACGATTTTCTGTAGACAGTGACTGGCGCTAACTGGCTAAAATTCAAAATGCGTAGATTTCTATTTAAACACTGTATTTGTCCAAAATTTCCCAAAAAATGGTCCTAGTTTGCCAAAATTAAAACATTACAAACTATATAATTATGTATAAGAATTATAACTAGATTTCATCAATATGGTGTCTACTGCAACGGAAACTACCATTAGTCAAGTCGGTTAGCAGCTCTGTTTCCATTGAGAAGTTGAATGGCGTGGCTTATTGTCATATTGAGTAGCATCAGTGAACCAGAACTCAGCTTCCTAGCCACGTTCAGATATACATATATATTTTCCCTCATGAGAGACATTACTCAGGGCAGTATAGAATAGCAATCACCAGGTGTAGTTACTACTAAGCAATTCCAAAAATACTACAGTAGAACATAACAAAACAAACATAATAAGTTGTTCCAGTTTATAGTAAAACTGCTTTATTAAATAATACTAGTTAAAATTAACTGTGACAAAAATTTGCATTTGGAACTCAATATATACTTCCTTGCAATTTATATCACGGGGAAAGTACAGTTAATGTACTTATTTTTTATTACTTGTACATGTATCGCAAAATCTCACATTTGCAGCTAACACTCAATAGTTAAATAGTTAGGGAAGGAACATGCTGTCAAATTGACAGCACATAGTCAGAATCCAGTGATTTGTGATTTTTGCCTGTAATACCTTGGGAACGGGTAGGCATTTTATTATTAGATTTTCCATGTTATTAACAAACATTAAAGCACAAGCTCACTTTTTTGCTTAACTTTAATCAATTACTGTACAGTTAAATTCAAGTACATGTAATCAAACCCATTGTGATTCTTGTGCTAGCAATGTGCAACTATTAAAATACATAAATCATGTCAATTTCATTTATGCTGTATTGTAAGTAATTTGCATTTAGTGTATTGAGCAGCTCTGCACTTGCCCTTCTTTTGTTCTAGACCAGGGGTGTGCAAATTATCTGACTAGCCGGGCCACATTAAACTTTCCCGCAATTCCTGCAGGCCACAGGCAGTTTGATCAAGGAGCCAAGTACAGAAAGGCCTAGTAACAATTTTTTTTGCATCCGACCTGTGTACATCATTACTACTGCACTACTACACTCAAGAAACTATTTTAGAAGTTATTAAAATTTATATTACAAACCATATATTTCTACTTTCAGGACAGATAGTGGTAATTTCATTACAATGCATATTAGTAATGTGTATCACACAGTCTGTGTAGCACAGTGAAATTAAGCTACAACCGTCTTGTAAGGGTTAATGACATCCGATCTAGTAGAAAAAACTACCCACACTATCTTTGGGATCGTGGCACGGACTTCAGCTAGATACACTCAATTAATCGCCCGGGCCGCACTTTCATTAGGTTGACAAATCTCTTCGCGGGGCCGCAAGTGGCCCGCGGGCCGCAATTTGCACATCACTGTTCTAGACATCAAAAAGACTGACACTATTAATGCAATAGCATCCTCAACTTTTTTAACAGTAGAAATAATTGTGATTTGTGATACAAAGAAGAACCACTACCATACTTTATCATGATACACAGAAATCAGCAATGCTTTCAGTAGTACAAAATAACTCGAGACACAAAGTAAAATTATACATAATCGCCAGTCGGAAAACAATTCAATGCCTACAGATTTAGCTGTGGTTACAAAATGTTAGCTGGTCAAATCCATCAATAGAATTCAAACTCATATGAGTCACACTGAAGACGTACGAATCTGGAGTTTTCTACATACAGCAGTATCAGTTCCATTTCTGGTTTTGCTTTGCTGGATGACTGAATAGCTTGCAATCATCTTGCTTTACCGGTATCAGTGCAAGAGAACAAAACTGTAAACTGCTTCATATTTAGCGGTAAGGTGCACTAATCCCAATGTCAGATAATTCACAAATTGCAAGCCTTGAATAAAACCTTAACAAAACTTCTCGCATTGTCAAACAGCAATAACTCTGCATAAAGAATGTACTTTCAATCCAGCTGTGGTTCTTTTATTTTGGTATAATAAATTACGACGTGCATCTTAGATGCTTACACACGTACATTACCTAAACAAGTGATTGGCTATTATAGCTAATTTACTTTGTGAAGTATCACGACATTTATTACATACATAAGTTTTTTCACATATGTGTTCTAATTTCAACGACTGCAGAAACCTTTTTAGATACCAAATTAACCAGAAATGTACCAGTGTTGTCTACTAATGATTTACACATATTCTGCTAGCACTTAATGAATCAAATGGTTCTCATTTAACTCTGGCAGACATTGGAAACGAAAACTTTTTGGACAAAGCAAAAACCATTTTGAGCCACTTTTGGGCAGCAGTTTAGACACCTTTTACGTCAACTTCTCCTCGCCAGTAATAAATAATAATAGTAACCATATTTAAATAATCGGTAATTACACAATTTCTACCAAATGAACAGAAATTAGTGCTCTTACCAGGCAATGGGTAGAACTGCCCCATAATGGGTTAGGTGTGATTTCTGGCAGTCAAGTGACTTAGCCATATTAATTTCCAGAGACTATTTACATTTCTACATAGTAGGTTATGAGTTCACACAGATTTTAACAAACAATGTACACGTAGTTTGGGATATCTCCTACATCACAGGAAACATTATTCCACTGGAAGATGTTTTGCAAGAAAATCCTTTACGTCTTTCATTTCCTAATAGAAAAGACCATGTGTTAATATATAATAATGAACATTTTTGTGCAATACCTAGTATACTCGTAACGTCATTCACAAACGAGCTTGTTTAACATCAAAATGACACCATCACACCATTATGTACCAGTGTATAAAAGATAAATCTTGCTGACCTATTAAAGAAATTGCAGCCGTTAGTAACTGTTAATGTCGGTTAGCAATTTTTTTAATATAGAGTTCAACACTATGCAAGCCAGAATCTGGAACTCAAGGACCTAGCTCATTATCAAGGCTGAACTAGCTTAGATGTTCCTTGTGACCACTCAGCTATTAAACTTGCCTTACCTAAATCTGCAACACTTGATTTTATTGTTAGGTAAATGTGCCGTTTTCACATTATCATGTCTAAGGCAAACATTAATATGTACCGTCAAAAAACTGGACAAACAATTTCCAAAAAAAGAAAATTAAATGCCAATAATTTTATATGAAAACAGAGTGAATCCTGAAAAAAACTGGCATAAAGAATATTCGGATACACAAGTTCAACATTTCTGCACTTTTACTTAACCTAGTCTTAACAGTAAATGAATACATGAGATCAGCAACATTAAATTTTGATTCAGAGCTTTACGCAATCAGCGAATGTGTTTAACTGTACCATCCCTCTAGCAGTGGACAATAAGTTGATTTTGTATAAAAGTAACTAATGCATCAAAAAGAAATCAGTCCATAGGTGCCATAATGGTCTCGCAAACACTTTTAACTAGCTTTATACTAACGAGGCAGCAGCTGCGATCATTAAGCTGGCAACCTATAGTTTCTCGAGATAACTATAGATAAAATGTCTGACAGATTTCTCAAGCTGACAGTACTAAATATAACTGTTCTCCTTGCAAATGACTAAGGTTTAAGTATGGTTTAACTTTAATTCAAATGGTCAAGATGAGGGCTGCAAAGAAAGTACACAGCAATGGTTGGAAAAAGTTGGTCAACCAAATGCACTAGACATGCCCAAGAATTTCCAGGGGATTAAGAACCAAGCTGGTGTTTCTTCTAAATGCTTAAGGTGGAATAAAGAAAAAATACATAACCCATGCATAGATTCATTGACATACTTTTCACACACCATTTACAAAAAGAAAAAAGAATATTTTAGTCCAGAACTATATTTTTTAATGCAATTGTGAGTGTTGCAGCTAGTTAATCAAGCAAAATTTGTACACATTTCCAGTGCTTTTTCTAAAATGTGCTTGCTAAATCACTTGCTGATATACAGAGAATATATACAGATGATTACAGAGAAGGCCATGTTGCGGCCGTGAAAGTGTAAGCTCCAAAATGAAAACTTCTACAAATATTGAATTTTTCAAGCAATTTCTTTTTCCAAAACCACAGTCTCCAGCTATTCTATTCTCATGCTGGATACTCTTAAATGAAACATATACTTTCACATACAGGCATTGATGCACATATAAACCACAGCAATAACATGTATAACCTTAAAAAATGTCTGCCTAAAATGAGTAGAGAGGGATATAAAATTTAGTATGCTACCTCATTTGAAAATTAAAACTCTGGATTTCGCCCATGAGCAAACCAATAACGAAAAGATTGTCCTTACCTCCAAGTAGGGAACGAATAATGGAATTTATAAGTGAAAACATTTAGGCGAAACTAGTATTGCAATCGTAAGGTTTGGAAAACTAGCTATGTGTTACATTATACAGAAAATGAAATATAAACAACATACCTGATCACAAGAACTGTGCATCAGTCCTGCATAATATTTGAATTCATGATTTTTCATAAATGTTTTGATGACATTAGCTGACAAGTCTCCCCATTTAAATGGTACAATAGGGTCAGCATCACCATGACATTGCAACATTGGTACGTCACTATTTCCTTTGATCACCTAGAATTGGGTAAAGTAGTTTAAATTAAATTAAATACACAATAAGTTATACAATTTTACTGCAACAACACCAAAAGAGAAGGTGTTCTTTGCCATGTGCCTCCTATAATAATGATGTGATAAAAACTCGAATAACAAGTGAGAAGTGTCACTTGACAATGTGACACAGAATGAATGACAATTAGCAATCAAAATACCTTATGACAGTGGCATTTGATATTACACATAGTAGGCTTTTGCCTGCCTTTTGTTCAACTTAATGCAAAAACTTATAGACGTGCACTACAGTAATATAAGACTGACTCACTGATGTAGAATTTATTAAGATAAAAATTCCAAACAGATCACCACCACATGAGACGGTATATAATAAAACTCACATACAGAATAACTTACCCCGGGAAACTGTTTGTTTAATGGAAGCCACGTACTGAGTCCTACAATACCAGCAAGAGGTTTTGCATAGGTCAGTGCGGAGTAGATCGCCACAGCGCCACCTTGGGAAAATCCGCCGACCACAATGCGATCTGAACGGATTCCTAATTTAATTTCTTCTTCAATTAATGAATGTACTGTAAAAAATAAATTATGTTTCAGTAAACTAATCAGTAGTCACAAAGTGCAACATCAATCCAGACATCTGAATTGCAGACTGAAATTTGAATCAACAGTTGCTAGTACTAGCCTAATGTCTAGCATGAATGTGTGAAGTTTTTACAAATTTGCAAAAACAGGACAATGATGGTAGCAAAGATAATAATAATGAAGCTATCATTTAAAACAAGCCCCACAAACTGTGATAATTTAAATTTTCCAAACAGCTGTACAATGCAGACTAAGTTGGCATTCACAAACCTATCTGATTGCGACAATGCAAAGCTATTCTCTGAAAGCCATTTCTGCAGTGTATTCACCAAACAGCTTTACACGTTTTCACATACAACAATAAAAAACCTACTTGTTGCAATTAACAGATGCATTACATATGCAGACTACGTCATGACACTGATGATACACTTTAAATAATATTTTTGTGATTCATCGAATGCAATGCTAGGTCTCAGCTGGATACAACAAAGGTTGCTGTATCTTGCATATACAACACGCACAGTACTATCCAACATCAACGTCATGCAATTAACACTTTGGTGCATCACATCAATAATTTACAACATGTAATCACCCTGCTAGTTCCACTGTTCATTGATCGTTACTGTTACACTGTTACATGTAATCACGTGTCAATTAACAACTTACGGTATTCGGCAGATCGTTTGATCCCGGACTCATCTTCCGGCCCTTCCATGGACAGAGCATACAAGTCAAACCAAGACGGCATGCGATAACCAGCATTCAGTGTTACTGGCATTGCTGCTCTGAAATAATGTGAATCGAAATACATAAACAAGTGTCGACTCACGCAACCAAGATACATATTATAATCAACATTCTTAGTTACTGGCATAGTTACTCTGAAATGATTTTGAAATAATCAGCTGACGACTCAATGCCAGCAAAATAATGTGTCACAAAGCATTTGATGGTTTTCTAAACAAAATTCACCACAGAATGCTATTTAAAGATCACTAATTTGCACATAAATTGTGCAACGAACTGGCACACAGATGAGTGTTGCAGAAATCATGTCTTAAGGTGTTCATACATTTGACAAATTGGTTACTAGTTAAGTGCGTTATGAATGTAGGACCAATTAAATGACCAACTGGACAACAGACTAGCAAAGTTTTTATTCACATTAGTGTAATAAAGGAGCCCCACAGATGGAACAAATCTATCACAAATAGTTTATGCATTTCCAAGAAGATCCCTGAAAATGTATTTGCTTCCCAGAAACAGCTACATTCTACAAGTGAGTGATTTTATCTTCTTGTCGACAATAAAATAGCTGAGCTTCACAGCTGAAGCAGTCAGCACGTTTCAGGAAATCCTATTACGCACACAGCTTTGTTATAGCAGTGGTCAACCATGAAAATCTCGACTTTCGAAATGCATTAGTTCAATGGCTCTGACTGCTGTGCTAAAACTTTCAGCTTCGCTGTAATGGCAAGAAAACGTTATTTGCGCCTGCAAGAATAGGCAATGAACGCCACTAATTTAATCAATTTAGTTTTCACAGCAGACCTAAGACTAAACTCATGAAAACAAGTAAATGTACTGTTACAGTGTGGTTAAGTAACAGTATTACAGTAAATTCTCACTAACCTGAAAGTTAGTATCCTAGGCTAGAAATATACTGCTTATTGCGTGCTATATGTAACATATGACTAGGTTTGAAACAGACAGTTTACAACAGACATATGTTCTCCCCTAGTAGGAGCGAAATACTAGACAGATACAGAACAATAGTGACCACAATGTACAAAAAATATTGCAATAAATATGCATATTACTACGAAACAAAAGTAACACAGTTAATGCTATTTAAAGCGCTTTGTGTTTGAAATGAAAGACTGCACTAAAACAAAATTTGAGTGTTCACAGATTTATCTAGGGTATGGTTCCCATGCAGGAACAAATGTACAAGTCCATTTGTTGCAAAACTGTAAACATTGATATTAAAAGCTGACAAAAGAGAGCATGGATTTGAAAATAAGTTGTGTCTGGCCCGGTGGTAAAGATTATGTGCTATTTCTGGGGGATCTCACGAAGACGACAAACAAATTTAGACTAAACGGTATAAATTCTGAGACAGGAAAGGGCTTAGAGAGCTCCCTTAAGCCATATAAAGGGTTTCAAAGCTCGAGACTAGACATTTATTTATTGAAGCACATGACCACTTACGTGTAGATAAATGCTGACGTATGCTCAAAGAGGATTCTCAATTTTCACAAAAATAGGAAATAAATAAATAATTTTAATACAGAAAAAACAGAATAAAACTTATGGTACTACAGCATCTAATGATAATTGCTTATTTTGACTCCGTAACCTACCGGGAGAAGAAAACTTTATAAATTGTTAACATGACGAGAACATTGGTAGTTGATAATGTAGAAATTCTAGTGGCAAAGACAGACACTTCCATGTTAAATTACAGGTCTATAGAGAGTACAGTAAGTTTCACGACTTGCATTTATATCTCGTTTGTTTTTTAGAGGTAAAAGAAGACTACCAGTACACAATTGGCAAAAAAACAAGTATTTTTGTTTTGAAGGCTCTAGCGATTCTAATAAAATTAGATTAATTTTTAGCATTGATTTTTCTTCATTGCACCACTGGCAAAGTGAACATCGTCCAGCTTTTTTCCATTACTGTGAATTGTCTTTACCGCCAAGAGACAAGCTTTCTCTCGAACATCAAACTATTTTAAAATATTTCATTGGACAAAACACAAAAAGAGCTTGAATGCAAAAGTAATAAGACTTACGCTGTTGGGCAGACACACTTCACATGTGGCTGTATGATTTCTGCCATTCCCGCTGCCCACCCATGCCTGCAAAAAAGCACAGAAGCACACAGAGTTAATATGCCAGCTTAGTTTGCATACTGCATAATGGGGAATACTTCCTAAAACAATTTAATTCCAATATTTTGAACAAATTACGAAAGAACAAAATTCTTATGAGAATTCCTTATTATACCAAACAAATTTAATAAAATTTTAATTCAGTAAAGCTAACTATATTCACTAGAAATGAGGCACCCCAAACACTTTTAAAAATAAGAGTGAGAAAATTAGCAATGTAACATTTTTTCAGTTTCATGAGAAATTTCTCTGAAGTGAGACTGCTTGCAAAACATTTGAAAGAACTTTTTCAAAAGTATAAATACTCAAACTCAAAATGGTGTTTTGACAGTTATGCCAGTTCAAACCTAAATGACATAAAAAGAGCACTCTGGAAGTCAAAAGCAGAGTTAACAGTAACTAGAAGCAATATCGCATTAGGATCTTAATGTACAGTACACCAGGTATCTTCCAATCACACACCCATTAAAACCCGTATTTATATTTTTATATAAAAAATACAATTATATAATTTGTGTATTCATCATTGCATAATAACTGGAGAGCTCTGTATTAAGTTTAAACAAAGATTGCCGCTTTAAAAAATACAATGTGGAAATTTCGACACCTATAGCAAATCTCATCATATTCGGTGTAGTAATTGATTTGCAGGAGTTGTATTCACTGAAATGCTTTGGGGGAAACACTGCTATTATTAGGAAAGTCATACGCGTCTTCTATTCACTTGACTAGACTAGTAAAGTATGACTATAACTGTCTACTAAATTAATAAATTTTCCAAGTTCCTGGCACAACCAGTTAAAACAATGCACATGGATGAGAACATATAAATGCATGTAAAATTATATAATAACTACAGGATAAAGCATTTACACAGCAAACTATTTGTTTGATAAAATGTTGAAATGTATACAATTTAAAAAAAATCACACAAAAACTAAATTATTTACTGTAATTATTTAACTAATAAATTATAGTCAAACCTCCTTATACCACCTACTTTGGGACAGCAAAAAAGTTGGCATCATAGCGAGTTTGGCATTATAATGAGGTGCATTAATACATGCACGTCTATGCAAATACAGATATTTTGTTTTGCTAAAAATTTGGCATTTAAGTGATGGCATTATAAAAGGGAGGGGCATTATAATGAGGTTTGTGTGCACTTAATGCCAAAAAATGAAATTGCAGTAAAAGCAGACAAAGCAAACAACCTGCAGTGACACAACAGAGAGTCATAAAAGAGCTCATTGAACATTTGACAGAGATGATGAAATTATGGAAACGATGCTTACATGTGCTAAGTTAAGGCAATAACAGTCTCAGATTCAGGCTTGTAAGTAAATATATTCAACACACAGATGGAACCAATAAATCGAGTCAGAATGATGGAGTAAGCGTAGTCCAAGCCTAGAATGAATTGCTGCCAGACCAGCAACATACAATAATGGTGCACAGGGTGTGACATACTTCCAACACAAATTTGTCATGGTTGTGTCATTGACTATGTAGCTGTGTAGTAGTACTGACTAAATACTCAATATCAGAAGAAAGACTATAACTCGGCAGTTTACTAAAACACATCAATTACATGCATTCTGTACCAAATTTAATTTGCTAAATTCATTACTTTGCAGTCCACAAGATTAAAGGGAAACAATTTAACACATTTGTAAAACAAATTTTTACTATGCATTCTACATAGAGTTGTACAACTTAGTAAATTGCATGCACTATTTCAATTTTTCTACGCTACATGATGTTGTATTCTTTTATTCTTCCTACAACTGCTTCTCACTAAGTACACTACTCGGACTGCCAATGCTTACTTCACAAAAAAACAACTACACCCACAAAGATATTTTACAGTTTGCTATCCTATGATGTATTAACAGCAGGACTCTAGCACACAACACCTTGAAAGATTTTTGCCTTTTCCTTCTCTAAGTTCTTTTTTTTTGTTTAATTATGACTATGAGGTTTCAATAATAGCTGTTACTGGGACGGCATTCAGAACCTTATGATGACGAATTAAATATTTGTCTTTCTAAAATGACGAGCTTACGGTTAGTTTAACAAATTTTCACAGATTAAGCACTGTCTTTAATTTAAAAATAGTTAATTTTGGTTAGATTAGGCAGTTTTTAAAACTGATACATGAATCCTCCCCGTGCAAGTGTACATACAGGCAAACAAGATAAAATAATACAAACAAACACAAAGACACATACAAAGATGTGACATAATGAACAATATAAATAATTGAACAATAAACAACAGCTGTGGCTGAGTACCTTAACTTAAATACATAAAAGGGATTTTAAAGTCTGATCACGATGAGTGCTTCTAATATAATTCTGAGCGCATCAAAAATTTTGCAGTTAACATCAGCATCAAAATCATCACTTCCACAAAGATACAATTACCTTACTATATTGTAAAATGTTGATATTTAGAGGCAAAAATACGTTGTTTAACTGAACAAAGATATCAAACTCTAGATTGACGATAATGAGGACATTCTAGGAGGAAATGTTCTGAGTTTTCAAAGTAATACCACAAATATAATATAGAGCGAAGAGAAGGGCCTACCGTCAGAAACTTCGCAGTTTTTCAAAGACAAATCACCATTTAACTGACTAAAACAAATACGCGTCTGATGGATGGACACATCTCAGACATAGTTTGGGACTGTCAAAATAAAGATGACTCACAATGCATCACTGCCTAGCATTTTTGGAATTCTATTCACTAAGGTGTGTGGACGATGAAATAAGCCCCAAATGGTTGCATTTCCAAATAAAGAACTGTTCTAATCCTAGTTCATACATAGCTAACAGAAATGAGAACAGCATGGTTTTTGCATGAAGTATCTAACTAAAAGCACTAATCCATCAAACGCAGCTGTCGTTACAATAATTGCCACATTGGTGCAAAATAAATGTCATACTTGTATAAACGCAGCTTATCAAATAGATTACGGTTGTGCGTAAAATGTGAGCCATAATAAGGTCACCACAATATTGCTGAATTTGAACAAAGTTGATTTAGAAATAAAGCTCCATTTAAACAGCTGGAGTCAAAAATACAATCTCACAAGAGTACGTTGTGATACTCCAGAGAAAAGTTAAAAACAATATCACATTTCTGTAATTAGTAACCTGAACATGACAGGAAGTCAAGAAATGGGTACACAAAGAAAATACATGGGCTTCACCTTAAGAACTTTATCTAACACAAACCCAAGGAACAGCTTCCGTGGTATTACAATAAAAAGCACTAAAAGGTGCTAAATATTATATGCTTGCCAAAGAAAAAACTAGTGTTGTGCTAGATAGTAAACCTAAAGGCTGTCCAGCAAAGCTTAGCTGAAAAATTAGCTCTGTACATTAACATAAAAAGTACTACTTACAGACACAGTAACAAAATCTCCGGTTTAAATAAGAAGCAAAATACTTGCCAGATATGATACTTGGTAGCACTATTCTACACATATTTAAATAACAGACTTATTTAACAAATAACAAATAACAGTACACAGCAAAAGATGCCAAATAATAGGGATGCACAGGATCCAGTGCTGCCATTCTGGATCCGGTGCCAAATTCGGTTCCAAACCTACAAATTAATATAAAAGATATTTCATTTGTTTAGCCATTTGAAGTTGATGTGCCATATTTTTGAACACTCAATCTGCGCTTCAGTTCTTCGTTATATAGTAATGTAACCTCTATTTCTTGGGTTTACAGTAAAATCAACCAAACTATGCTTTTACTAGAAGTAGACAGTTCTAAATTTTTAGCAGACATTTTTGCAGCAATAATGCTGTCTTTGCGCACTACTTACTGCAGGGATCCACAGCATGAACACTGCTGGTATCACTTGCGCTACAATGGCATATTGGCAGAAAAACTAAGCGATACATTGGTAAAAATCAGAAGATTTTAACAGAAATTCTTCAGATTCTTTAAAAACATTAAGACTATATATGTAATTAAACTGTTATGTATGTTTTCTCTAACCTGCTATAGCTTTTTGCACAATTGGTAGTTTTACACAGAGAAAAATAGAAATACAAACAAAGCAAAATCTGTAGAAATCTTTCTGCTAGATCGGGATCAGATTTGGATCCATTAAAATTACCGGATTTCGGGATAAAGAGCAAGATCAGGCACATCCCTACCGAACAAGCAGTAATTAGTGTGTTAAAATTCTTACCCAGTGTCTCCCAAGCCATGTAGAAATATCAACTGCAAAATAAAATAAAACTACGATTAACAAATCAACAGATACTGGCAAGTTACTGTGATTATGGTTTATTAAGCAAGACAATTTCTACATCCTTCTCTGCATTTTGTTCAATCACCATTAAGGTACTTATATACACTTAACAAATCAATGATTAATAGATTTCATAAATCATAACTTAGTAAGTTGTCAGTAGGACTGTAAAGCTAGATCTAGGTCGTGACACGATACACATCACGATACAAATACCATACGTATCACGATACACACCACTTAACGTTTGCAGGTTTTATAAAATTGCTATATGCTAAAATAACTCAGTAAGCTGTCTGATTTTTATGTATTACTTGTGCAATGTGTTAATGTAATGGCTATAGTTTGCATCATAAGCTACCAGAAAAGTTAGGTTTAAAAGTTGCTTGTGCATTTTCTGGTTCACTTTTGCCATTTCATAGGTTTATATGCAAACAACGTAATTATCACAGTACAGATTAAACACCTTGCATTTTCAACAGCTTTGGCTGCTAGCAATGCTAACTCAACTACCACTCACCACACTGATTGTTACCTATCTACATTACACTCCACAACTGTGGATTGAATTACTACAGTACACTCTACAGCTGCAGCTTGAATTACTTCACATCATTTTTATCAGCATATGGTCAAGCTGGTGCTAATTTGCTATATATCATTACGTATGGATGCATATCGCAATAAAAAATATCATGTTGCATCAATATGTCATTACAGGCCTACTTGGAACAAAATAGGAAAGGATACTTTTTGCGAGCAAGTCTTAAAATCTCTTTAACGTGTTAACTAAACTAAAGTCACAAATGATAGCTGGGACAACACATCATGCCACAAGGGTGACAAATCGGTCTGAAAATGCCTTAACCAGATGGAATGTTTCTGCAATTTTCATTCTGAATTATACCATGTAAGTAGGATATATATACCATTCTTGTTGTAGTAAACCATGGGTATTTTTTTGCTGTTAGATCAATATTTTTATATAATGTCTTCTTCAACAATATGTAGCCAAAACTAAAATACCTTCAATTAAAACTGTTGATGCCAAATTCAATTAAAGTGCTTTCTTCTAAATGAGCTTCAAAAGAAAGCAATTTGACAGGAATTTGTTGTCAACAATTTTAACCTAAGATTGTGCATATTATAATTTTGGCTACATATCCTGACAAGATGTAATGTTGATCAAATAAACAAAAAAATACAGTAGATTTTACTGCAACAAGCATGGTTTATTTATCCTACTTACATGGTATAATTCAGAATGGAAACTGCAGAAACATTCCAACTGGTTAAGGCATTTTCAGACCGATTTGTCACCCTTGTGGCATGATGTGTTGTCCCAGCTATTATTTGTGACTTTAGTTTAGTTAACACATTAAAGAGATTTTAAGACTTGCTCGCAAAAAGTATCCTTATTTGTTTTGTTCCAACTAGGCCTGTAATGACACATTGAGACAACATGATATTTTTTATAAGTGATGTCTTAGCAGCATGAAATAATCTCAACATGATAATGGTATTTCTTTAAAATACAAACTGAATTTGAATCCAATGTCAGATGACTAAATCTGTACTTGTAATCAATAATTAATGTTATTTAGACAGACAATAAAAATACTTTTGTTTCCATCTAAATGCCGTTGTAAATTTCTTTTATCGCACACCCGGCCGGGGATTTTATATTTTTCCTACATTCATATACTTACTTGACGCAGCCATCTAAAAGCGTATTTTTTTCATTTAAAACCTAAAATGCAATAATTATTATAACATTGGTCTTTTGGGGAACGCAGGAAGCAGCCGTGTTTTTCCATGGCTAACTCCCAGTCAGGTTTGCTATTTTGTATAGAGCGCACTGTATTGGAAGCTAAAAAGTATCGAATTTTCCGCCAAATCAGTGTATTAATGGCTGAGTAGTGTTGCCATTTATACCATAATTACCAGAACACATGTTCATGACAGAAAAAAGTGTCATACAATAATCGATAATTACACAATAATTTAGTACAGTAAGTCCTTGCTTAACGACTCCTTGTTTAACGACACTGATCTTTTGACATCTTTCATTCACTTAGCGACGCGTATTTCACTTTAAAGACAATTTTTCAGCCAACAAGCACAGAAATTTTCTTTACTGTACTTGCATTTTATAAAGAAGCCCTATTAAGAGAAATCACCTTAGTAATAATATGCCTTTGTTGTCACAGGCTGACAGTGATGACTCATTGCTGACCACTCGCTAATTTCAAGTGCTTTCCCCCCATGTGTGTAGAGATGAAATTCTTCTGATAAAAATCTCTCACGTTATATTACTGGGTTAATTATAGCTGTGTTCACTGCTACGTTATATGTTATAACATGTTAACCACTATGTTAATGATACCATGCATGTTGTCAGAAAAACAACAACGCTAGAAGTATTTTCAAGACGTGCTAAACAGAAACGGCTACTGTTAAACATCTACATGAAGCTTTTAAATACAGTACTGATGCTGAACTTCAAATTTACTGGAAAAAGACCGAAGTTCAAAAGTGAGACATGATGTTGTTAATGTTTTATAGTGTTGAAAAGAAGTTTTAATGGAAAAAAGAGTCTGTGCAACAAACCCTAGATTTTTTTTCTAAAAAATAAGCACAGAAAGAAAAGGAAGAGGAAGAATTGGCATAAGAGGATCAATCAGAGAAAGACGTGTTTATGCAAGAAAGAAAATCTATGTTTCAAATTTGAATTTTCATTGCAAACTTTTGTTGACTAACTTTTAGTAAAAAATGTCAGGAATAAAGGTCATGAAGTGTCCGATTTATGGGCCAAGCATTATTATTATTATTTTTGTATGGCATGACAACAGAGAATTTTGCACTGCCAAGCATTATTGATTTTTGTCCTGCAGGTGAACTCAGTGAGCCGTCTTAGGCAGGCCAAGCATTAGTGTGTGTGGGGAATGCAAATGAATGCTTTCACATTGTTTTCTATGGAATCCATTGTTTCATATAACAAGGTTTCCCTTAATGTCACATTTTGCTGGAACGCATTAGCATCGTTAAGCGAGGACTTATTGTAATGCGAAGCTAAAAAGCAAAGCACGAAAAATGTGCATTGAAATTGTTTAAATATTGCTTATAACTTGTGAGAAATAAACAATTTGATTTCAACTGATTTTAAATATTCCACGAATCAGCTTTAAACATTCACAAAGCTTTAAATTTTTTAATCAATTTTTGAAAAAAAAATTCCTACCTACCTACTGACATCATGAGCAAGAAACAAAAGTTACAAAACAACGCCGGTAGAGTAAGTTAACAGTTTGGTACTTTTCTGAGAAGTGTTGTTACTTCCTAGGCCGTGGTGCACAGTAGTAGATAAAAACTATCGCTGTCTGCTAACTCCCAATGAAAAGATTTCACGAAATCTCTCAATCTTAATCCATTCTCGCAATGCTAACAGTAAGTTCTTCAAAATTATTTTTTATAAATAGGAGGTATGTTTCAACTGTTATTCACATCAGTGTGCAGATAAAGGTTGTATCTTTCCCTGCTTTCAGCAATATTTCTTATTTGGGCGATGTGAAAGTGCGTTAAAAAAGAACCACCAAAACTACAACCTAGCCATAAAGAATAAATGGGAAAAACAATGCATATTACCGTTGCTGTATGCTTCGCTGTTGCTTTGATAACCACTGGAGGCGACATTTCATTTGAAGTAATGTTCCCCATAAACCAAAACAGAACTTTTAAAAAGCACGTGCATCCGCCAAAATCGTTGGAATTAATAGCCGTGCTTATGCCAATTCATAGAACAACAGAATATGCGACTACAACGTTGAACTCCAGGGAGTACAGACTTTTGTGACAAGTTTTAAAATTTAGTTGCACGTACAAGACCGTTTCGTTTTTATCACAGTAAGGATGAGTTGGTAGCCTCCAGTCAGATGATTAAGTAGTCACCAATTTTTTTAGCATTATTACACCAAAGTTTACTAAATCAGGTATCAATAAATCCTACTGAAAATATTATAAATTTTGCGAAACGAAAAAAAATCACAGAATAAGAAAACGCGTTTAGTGATTACCGAGACTTTACATAATCACCAGATTTATTTAACCGATAGACAGATGCCAACTACTTTCAGTTCAGTTCAGTTTTCGTTATTCGAACATTACCATCAGCGGCCACAACAACATAATAATAGTAATCTTTATTCAACGTCGGTTTTTGGGTAAACATTGAATAATTAACATCAGCTCAAAGTGTTATTATCGCCGGCTGAAAAATAACAAACTTCAGCTATGTTACAGAGACCATCATTACCCCACTTTTATCTAAATACCACGTGCCACGCTGGTATTTAGACAAGGCTTTGGTACGACCCAGCTATGTAACAATTGTATTAGTGCTGGATCCGTAAAATTATAAACACACGAGGCTTGGAACACTACGAGTTTTTTATTTCATCACACTGCAGGTGCATAGGTATTTGGAGGCCATTAAATGGATGCCACACACTTCACTAAATTTCACTCAGGCCACTCGCAGGAGATGGCACAATATTGTATTGTATAAGTCTGAACAATGCCTTCCATAAGCCTTAGTCAAAAATGTAATAATGACAATGAAAGTAAGGGAAGACGTTGATACTGATGATGATGACGACATTAATTTGGGATGATACTGAATATAATAAATTTTTGTAACAATGATAACACTTATAATAATGACATAGGCAATGATTATGATGATGATAATGACAAGACATTCATAACAATAATAATGCTGATGATGGCTAATTCTGCTATTTGCACATTGCCAGTAAAGCAACATCACTCAACTATTGGCCAGGCACTTCCAAGTCACTGACCGCCTTTTTTCAGCAGGGTCTGATGCCATAAGAGCCAATGCAAGTCCAGTAAGCGAATCATCTGTTTTACTTTCATCTGTTTTAGCCTGACAAGTTAAGTGCACTTTTCGAGTAATTCACAAAATTAATTACAATCATCTCTAACTTGTTAACTTGATGGCTAAGTGGTTGCCAACAAGATACTGCGCAGTGTCGTATTATAGTCTTTATCAGTCTTTGTCTTCTAGAAAATGAAAAGTGATCGGTAGAATAACAATTAGAAATTGTTGATTGTTTTGAGGCAGGTGGCACCTGTGGAGAATCTGCTGATGTACACAAGGTCAGCAAAATGTTATGAAGTTGCAGAACAGATTCATTAACTGTGAATTTGCACACCCACCGGGGTCAGACTGGGTCCGCAAACTTGGTAGCTCAGTTTGAAAGTCATTTTGATTTGGGTCGTGTGGCGTCTTGACATTTTGGTACACAGATGTGGCTTTATTGTTAAATTTGACTGATGTAGAAGCTAAGAATTGATTTGTTTTTTATTATCTACACCCGATGGCATAAGCCATAATTATGATAAATAATTTTCTGGTTGGGCAAGTTCTCTGTTTCTGAAAACATCTGATAAAATGTGCCACATAATTATGTAACTATCGCAGCTTAATTTATTTTTATATGAATTTAGAAACCATGCAGGTGTCAAACAATGTGATAAATGCAAAAAGAAATCAGAAAATAAGTAGTAGATATGATATGATGATGATGACGACGGTGATGATGATGATGGTGATGATGAAATGTTTCAATTGTCAAACTTCATAAGTTTCGTAAAAGTCCTTTTTTAACATGCAACGTTTTGTAAAACAATACAATGATAGAACAACTTTACTGATGACGTATTATCTGTCCTATATAGGTATAGCCACAATAGTTCGCCCATACGTGCATGCGTTCACATAATACATATTCATAACTAGTGTATACTATATGAATATGTAGTCTGCCTGTAATGCTAGTGATGATATGGTACTGGCACTTGCAGTATTGATTTGCAAATGTCAAGTCCAAAGTTTAAAAACAGTACTATCATGTAATTGTATGAGACCTTTATACTCACTAGGCAGTTTTATCATTCATTCAGAGTTCTTACCTGTGTCACTGTACCTTATAATTGCAGTTCGTTTCGTTTATACGGTTTTGCAAACTTGTGAGTTAGCTACACATTGTGAGCATTAATTTTTTTTCTTTTAAAAGTCACAATTATAATTTAAAATTATTAGCCACATCGTTAAAAAGTAATTTATATGATCAATACTTACAACAGTGTGTAATATCAGCAGATCAAACGTAAAATAAGCAAGCAAATAAGTAAGTAAATAAATAAGCAACTAAGTAGGTACGCAAGTGAGTAAGCAAGAAAGAAAGAAAGAAAGAAAGAAAGAAAGAAAGAAAGAAAGAAAGAAAGAAAGAAAAAGAAAGAAAGAAAGAAAGTAAGTAAGTAAGTAAGTAAGTAAGTAAGTAAGTAAGTAAGTAAGTAAGTAAGTAAGTAAGTAAGTATGTATATAAGTAAGTAAGTAAGTAAATAAGTAAGTAAGTAAGTAAGTAGGTAAGTAAGTAAGCATTTACACTCCAGGAAATGTAAGAATGTAAATCATATTCAAAATACAGGTTCTATACTGCAAAATACAATAGCAAAATAATTTTACAATATATGAATAATAGTCAACAAAACATTTAAGTTTCGATAGAAATAGATTACTGCAGTTTATCCCATTAGCAATAATAATAAGTGACATTTTGCCTTCAAAAAGCAAATTTTATAGGAGTGAACCAAATAAAAGCGTGAATCAGAAAGAAGTTAGTGCGAAAGAGATATAATATTTAAATCTATATAAGAATGAACTTCAAAACTTGTTAGTAATGACAGCAGAAAGAAGAGAGATGACAATATGTTGTGTAACACTGATAATCTTGATCACAAAGACTTCAAGAAGAAAATTCAAGAAGACTAATTTTCATTTGCGCAACGCGTAATTTGGAAGACGTGACAGTTCGAATATTGTTACACCTGCTTTTATGTATTATGGCTTGCAACATTGTTATGCTATATTAATTATTATTTATAGGAGTTAAAGACATCTATTTTAATATGTCTTCTGAAAGCAGAAATTTTAACTTTTTTATCTTGCTATTTGGGGCATTATAATGGTATTAATCAAGTGTTTTGCCACATTAGTTCTGCATAATGGTACAACTGTAGAATTCATTGTATCTGTTATAATTAGACTGTGGCAGTGTTATCGGATTGTTTTAGAAAGAGATTTATAAATTTTAATGAGTTTATGCATGTAAGAAATAATTTAGAGACAAAGTCGATGACTTTTTTAATCATAGCAGAAGAGTTTCCGCATTGCTAAAGTATTTTTCTGTATTTCGCCCGTAGAGTAGCTACGGTGAATTCTCGGCCAATAATTGTCTGCCACACGAAGTCTTCTATTTTAAATGTTTTAATGAAAGTTAATTATTATACCTACTTCTTATTTTATGATTAATATAAAAACCAACTTTAATTTGCTATGTAAGTAGTGATATAAGAATATTACTGTTCTAGTCCTACAGGTCTTTGAACATTAACCCTCGGTCACCGGAAATGAGGTACAAAAACACCCCAAGCGTGTTTTATTTAGTCATTGTGCCGTAAAACCCCCAGTACCTGTCCTCTTCTGTGTTTAAACGATTATTTGTCTAATACTAGCAAATGAAGTCATGTGACCGCTTTCTCGACACTTAGATTACAGTAAGTGTGTTTTCACTCCAGCAGCGGGCCGCCGTATTGACTTGCTTCATTATTTAGTGTAGCTATAGGATAGGCAAAAATGAGAACGTAAACAAATCCTAAATTTTCGTACGTGCTAGTTGGCTTTGAAATATATCATTATTGTGGAAAAATTCCTATGTGATTGGAGGTCTAGTTAAGTAAAGTAACGTAGTTCACTAAATAAAAATATGGCTTTTAACGATTCTTGTAAACTTAACACAGCAAAGTTGTCAAAGGTATGACATAAGTTTTATGACCAACGAAAGCGGTACAGTAACATTTCTTCTGTATTAATGCGCGGAATTGAATTAAATTGAATTTATTAATAATTTGTCCCATACACCTGTTTTATAATATAGTAGTGTGTTAGTAAGTCAAAGAGAGAGATGGGGGAGAAAGACCCTGTGTAATATTAGTTGCACAATAGCCAGTATGTGTATAGAATAAACAGTTTATTGACACAACAATATGGCTATGTACAGATGCGGTGGTGTTGAAAATAACTGATGCACTGCATTAGCTAGCTTTCTTAGATAGGCTGCTGATTAAATAAATTAATACAATTGCACAGTCAGAAATTACTGAACATGCTCAAGGTGAAGCTATCCGTCATCACTCAAGGCATTTTGAAGGTGTTGCTAATGGCACACTGCATAAGGGAGTGCCATTACACATGGGGTCATCAAGAATTCACCCTTCGCTCATTACAGTATGACAACAGTAATTTAAGTTGGCGACGTTAGTAAGTACTATGTTAGAGCAAACACCCCATTGCCGATATTCACTTGACCATGTATTATTGAGACTAATAATAATGCAGATTTAAATTCATTCGGTATTATTGGTGGGGCCAATGGAGAGCAATTATTTATGGAAAGTTTAACAATTTTCCATTACAAAGCAACTGTGGTTGGTAAAAGCTGTGATTTTTGGTAGATTTTTTTTATTTCAGATGTCTTCAAACCAAACTAAATAAAACTATTTTCATTATAGGTATTCTGCGTCACCGCAAGCAGCGGAGTATTCTTTGCAAGTACCTCCATATCAATCACAAGGACAGCCAGGGTACCAGACACACTCGCTTGTATATCAGCAGCAAGTGCCATCTTATCAAACGACCCCATACCAGCAACCACCTGCATATAATCCGTACCTGCAGCAGCAAGGCCAACCAGTGAATATGTCTGTGCCACCAGGTGGTGTTGCGGGTGAGTCCGTGTTTATTACACGATACACAAATGAAATACACGAATGGAACAAGTGAAATTTTAGGCATTTGCAACAGTATAGGAATAAAACGGATGAATATTGAAAAACTAACGACAATACAGAAAACTAACTTGGATTAAAACTTATTACAGCATATTAAATAATTGATAATAATTAAAATTAGAATATTTTCTACTGACGCCACTGTCTGTAAGACGCCATGACGTACAGCTACTATCAGCTAGCAGAACAGAAAAACATGGTGCCATTTAGCGGCCGAACAGTTTTCAGAATGGATTACAAACAGGACATATTCGTTAAAAAATAAGATTTTAAAGACAGGCAACTTTTTAACAAATGCTGACATGCAATGTTTGTAAGACAAAAATCATCAAACCATTTATTGACCATGTTTTATAGGTTTTATGGTTTTTGCTTGCTAGGCCAATTACCCAATAAGTAAAAGATTATTAGGCTTAAATCAGCACTAGTAGTGTTAAATGCCATTGAAATATTTGCCCGGAAAAGACAATTATGACATAGTTGATTTTGCTGACTGTGGTAGTATATGTAATAATAATTAACAAAAACAAACAACAAGCATCTAACAACAGAATGTAATTAATCATGTTTCTTTGTAGTGCTTACTGCAAAAGAACAGTCAAGGCAAAGAGCATGCAGTTGCTACATTGTCTCTTTTGTTGCTGTTTCTTTGAAGATACTCTTAGTCTCTCAGTACCTTGTCACTAGTTCCAAAGTGCCAACAGTTTGTTTGTAGTACTCATTTTCCGTGGACCATTATATTATATTACATAGTATTACCATGGACATTCCTAGATATGGAACAATTGTTTATAGATCAATTTTCTCCAACGACAATTTACCCAGGTTTACTTATCCCTGGAATTCCGTACCAGAATATATATATATATATATACTTAGTTTGATATAAATTGATGTTCTCACTTTACCTTTGGCCCCTTACCATTAGCCTTATTTGGGGCAAAAACATTAGAACAAACAAAAAAAACGTAGTCGTGCCATGAAATCAATAATACATGCAAAATCAGATTTAAAGCAACTATGAGAGTAAAGAAGTAAGTGGTCTTTGTAGCTACCTGTCAAATGAAGCAAACAAAGAAGCTTTACAGAATGTTTGCATGTTGAAACTAGCAGAATCTATCAAAAAGTGGCTTTCAAGATACCAGGTACTAAACTCAGCTAATATACAAGCCTGTAGTGCATAAACATGATGTCCTTATTTCTGAACTGCGGCCTATCATCGTAAAAACATCGTCTTGGTCTTCAAATCAAAAGGTAATACTCAGAACAATAACTATTAATGGCTCTTTAAATCAGTAATCTTAAATTATGTACTCAATCGCTTAATTGGCTTAAAAACGCCTGGTACGGGCTGCTTCTAATCAAATGTACATATAAACTGTCTGTAATTGACTCAAATAACTCTGCATAATTGACTCGATATTTTTCTCTCACGTGCTTCAGTGAGACACTTTCCTGTGACTAATAAGCTTTTATAACTTGGATCGCTTTTGTGCTGTAATATACTTAGAAATTATCATGTTAAATACCGTTTTGTTTGTAAGCAGGAATGTTTATCATACGCTAATATGCTAGCCTAATGGCTTGCTTTGACCCGCCAGTCCACTGCAATTAACCTCGTTACCCAAGAATTCCTGGAAGCTAAACATTTAATCACTTGCTTAGCGGTTTGCTTTTCAAGCACTGGTAGTCTTTGCCAGAAAGTTTAATCAGCTAGATGTGCTGTTATGCCAGGCGCACAGGTACAGTACAGTAAGTACGTCACAATAGCAAGCTGGAGCTTATGCAAACTATACGAAGCTACTTACGGGGTAACATGGGCTTCACCAACAGTTTGAGCACGCCAAGCATAAGTCATAAGTCATTTATTTCACCATACACATTTTCAGGTTACATATACAATATCTAGTGAAAGGGCCTACAATGGATATAATACAAATAAAAAATACTGCACAGAAAAGCCTCAAGCACTATTCACTTATACACAAAGGTAAATGTGTTGTGGGCAATCAAAAAGCAGAGCTTGTTAGATTGTCCCACACAGTGATAGAGAAAAAAAGTAATGGAGATAATCTGAAAATTTAAAGTGAATCGTGATAAAAAAACGTTAGTGCTTAAAATGGAATGATGTAATGAATGAAATTCATATATGGAATGATATAAAAGATAGAAAGACTATTATTTTTTAATAGTATGTAAAATTAAAATAACTTGATTAAGCTAACACCACATTAAGTATTTTACCAGAATTTGTGTATCATACAACAACAGATTTTCAATGTTTTTGTCATTATGATAACTTCGTGAGCCAACTTCTTCGCAATAAAAAGAAGCAGCTGACTTTGAAGGAATTTTTGTAATGATTGTGTTAAAAAGCTAGTATGAAATAGCAGCCACTTACATTTACAGTTACTCCAGTTAAAATAGGAACCTATCAGTTATAGGTAACATATTTCAATCATAACCATTGAAAGACTCATAACTTTAGGGGTCTTTAATGATTGTTGTATATCTGTACACTGACGTAATACATAGCAATTTTAACAGTGCGTATGGTTAATGCTTTTTTCGTATTGGAATCAGAGTACTGTTTATTTTAAAAGACGACTTTTGTTGTCGAAGAATAATATAGTTCAGCACATTTGTAAAAAAGTTTTCGATGCAGATGCCCCATTTTAGGGGAAAAAATTTGAGGAATTTAGCATTATTTGGTTCATCAGCCTGATCGATTAATAATTGACAGTGCAACCAGTGTCCATCAAAATCAGAATCTGTTGGTGTAACTAAAATGTGTAACAAGCCAAGTTTTTAATGGCAATGCAACTAATTTTACATTTATCAAAAGCTCATTTATAATTTTTTAAGTGTGCCGTAAATTGTTTTCCACAAGTCATTTCTTCTTCTGCTTAAATCAACTCCACTCGCATTATAAATATATCTGTAAATCTGTGTGCTTATCAGATGTCTGTCAGAAATTTACGCATGAGAGTTAGAGACTTCTTGCACCATATAAATGTTTTCACCACTTTGCAACAATACACCACTGATAAATGTAATGAATTAATGTCATTGTATGTACATAATTAAAATATTTTTATAACATGATTGAAGAGAATTCTTGATGTGCATTAACATAGTGACAATATTTTTCATTATGAGTTAGAGGTTTCTTTACTCATAAAGTTGTCAGTGTATCCAGCAAACTGAATAAACTGCCTTTCTGTTGTTAATAACCTTTCAACTAACCACTAGGCATTAACAATCTAAAATTATTTGCATAATTGAAGGGTAGACCTTCCTAATTTGCTAGATATTATAATGTGAAGAAAGATTTGGAGACTGGATATTGCTTTTGAGTATACAGTGCTTCAAAAATTTCTATGACTATCTTTGCAGTAACATATATTTGTTCTACTAAAATAACTTGACCAGAAATTGGATGTTTTCACATTTTGTTGCTGCCCTGTACTTTGTGATTCTTGAAACTCAGTAAACTCAGACTCTTTGTCACAGTTTCTGAGTAAGCAAATCTTAAAATAGCCTATGATCACTGACCACTTCCTGTAACCAGTTTTGAGTAAACAGGTCACTGATCCTGTTGTAAGACTGCAGCTATAAATGATGTGAACCTCAGCAGGAAGTGTCCTTTTCAAAATACACATTTCCCTTGCCAAGGCTTTGCTACTTGTTGAGTTGTAGTTCTTAAATTGTGTTATAATGTATCCAAAATTAGATCAGAAAGAAAAAATGGTACAGCCGTTGTGTAAGTTCAGTGGATTTTGTGTTTTTTTGTAAGATTTTTATATAATTTTTGTACTTCTAAACAACATAAAATCAATACATCATTGGCATTCATTGCATATTTACTTGCTTATGGAAGAAGATGTATCTCCCATCTTTGTTTCATTGTTATGTTGTTTCCTCGCTGTCCACACTATCTGACAGATAATCAGATAAGTACTAAAGACTACTTTCCAGTGTGAGACTTTTAATCCCATTATATTTTCCTTTATTCTTCTTTTTGTGGCTTTATCTCTAGTCCTCGTCTTTTCATTGTTACAGTTATCACTTGCCCTACTATTTTTAGCAATTTCCTTAGGGTCATTTGACTTGATCAGTTCTTGGATATTTCTTTCTTGTTTTGATAGTTTTTTAACCACATCACCACAGTCAAGCAGGTGCTTGGTAGTATCTTCTTCATTTTTGCACAATGGACGCTTCAAATCTTTGTTAAACAGACTCTTGTAATTATTCTTCCGTTGTAACTTATTTAGTTTAATTTTTAGCACTACTTTTACTTCATCTGGAGTTAAGTCTCTTATGTACTATTTTGCTTTGTCATGTTCATACTGTAGAAATCTTAATTTTGTTTTTAACCTAGTCTGCTCCATAGCATTTTCTTTCTTACTTTCCTTATCTTTTCTTTAACTTGTTTTTCCATGATGATTTTTTTTACTTTTTAACTGTGGCCCTTACCTTAAGCACTATTTGCATTGTTTAGGGTGATTTTTGAGATAAAAACTTTAATCTGATACTATATCATGACAATGCAAGTCACACCTCAGTAGGCTTTCAAACTGTTAACGAAATAAAACTGTTCTTTATTAGTAAACTAGATTTTACTGGTTTAATTACTGCCAGCTGCTGTTTTGAGTAAGAAATAATTGTGTGATTCATAAGTAGATTTATTTCAGCTGTTATTGGCAGTGTTGATATGTATGTGATACTTTACTAACGCAATATCCAGTGAGTGAATGATTAAAAATTTTAAACTATCAGTTTGTCTTGTAAGTCCTGATATTCGTCATTTCTGTGATTATGGTTATCTAATGTAAATTAAAAGGCAAACAAATAAATATTCTGAATAGCACATTGCAGCATAATTGATTTTAGCTTATACATGTAGTCATGTAGTTCTGTTCACTTATGCAGCTCTAGACTAACACATTTCATCTATTTAACATACTCGTGTTTTTATATGTGTCTCAACTTTGGCTAAATGTTTGATCACTTGATGCAATTGCCATGTAGCAGTCTTTTATTACAAAGTCAAATTACTAAATTGGGCTAGGTGCAATAAAAAATAAGAGTACTGGTTAATATTTTACACATAATGTATAATCTGATATAATTTCACACATTTTGTATAGTCTCTCTTATGTGATTATTCATCATGTTCAAGGTGAAGTCATGAAGCGCAAAAAAATGGATATTGCTATTTTAAAGCTTTTTAAATATGAGTGGACTGTTGCGAGAGCAAATTTGTTAATAAGCTCAAATAGCTGTCTCTTATGCAGTTATTTATCATATTTAAGACGACTTCATCAACAGCAAAGAAAGTGGTATCGCTATTTTAATGCTTTTTTTAGTATGAATGGACTGTTGCAAGAACAAATTATTTAATAAGCTCCATGTCACCTCGGAAGGAAGACAAAGCAACAGTTTCTGTTTTTATGCAAAGTTCTCTTCTTGGCATAAAGCACACCATTGCTATTCATATGCAAACAGACATTGACTTTCTTCTTGTATTTTGTCAGGGGGAGTTGGTGTACAGCAGGCTTCTGCACCTGCAGCTGACAAGATGGACATTGTCCCCGGGTATGAGAATATCGGCTTTACAAATGGTAACTTGCTTTACAGTCTTACGTTTAATGATAGAAAATTGTTTCTCTTCCACCTCTCTCTGTCTGTCTGTCCGTCTCTCTGTCTTTCTCTCTCTCTCTCTCTCTCTCTCTCTCTCTCTCTCTCTCTCTCTCTCTCTCTCTCTCTCTCTCTCTCTCTCTCTCTCTCTCTCTCTCTCTCTCTCTCTCTCTCTCTCTCTCTCTCTCTCTCTCTCTTTCACTTGCAACGTCCACTATGTTTATGAGTATTTTAGTCATTGTAATTGAGTTTGTCAATAATAAGATGCTCACTTTTATTTCAGTGGCTAATGCTCCTCCTAGTTATGAAGAGTCAGTGGGAAATGAAGCACCTCCGATGAGGACAGCTCCTCAGAAGTAAGCATTAGTATCAGTCTTTCCATGCGCTAGCGTTCATAAATCACGCGAGAATTCAGCTTCTGGATTACGATATTAGCTATCCACTTGTACTGAACAAACATCGTGTGAGCAGATGATTGACTTGCTTACTGCCAATTTCAATGAAATTTTGCAAATGTTCATATACTATCCATGTAAGGAAAGCAAGAGTTCAAGGCAGAAGAGGAAAAATGTGACAGTGGATTTGCCTGCTCTCATGAAAAACGTGTTTACTTTTGACATACTTAATATGAATTTGCTTCACAAAAATATTGGCAAAAGTATTTTCACTATACTGTGTCAGTTATTCTTGATGATTTACTACCATTTGCTCTGTTTTGTGATGTATGCAAGTTTTCCCACAAAATGTTATGATAGCAGTACTATAGGCAAGCTTTCAAATGTTTGTAAAGTACAGTGGACTCTCGTTACAGGAATCACACGTATAAGAATCAGCTCGATATAAGAATCAAAATCGCGTTTCCCGAATTGAATCGGCATTTTGCTAGTGAAAATCCGCTCGTATAAGAATCACCCTTCTTTCGATAGTAGAATCAATTTTGGCGCCAACTCCATTGTCAGAGATTTCAAATTTGTTTGTTTGCGTGTCAGTCAGTTGAAAAATGGCATCCAAACGGAAAAGCAGAAGTGTGAGTGAAAAGGTGAAAATCATCGCCGCTTATGACGCGCTTCCGAGGGTTGGCCAGCGAGAAGGTGGCACGAGGCTTCGAGGACAACCTTCAATTGAAACGGTTGGGGGCCGAAATTGACCGCCTCACCAGAGGAGAAATGAAGCAAAGCAAGCTATCGATATTTTTCAAGCAGTAGATGTAGAGTTTTCTGTCTTCTCCAACACAATTTCAGAAAAAAAATTATGTGCATTAAAAAAATTTTAAGGCAATTCTGGCATCATGAAATATTTACCCAACCATTAAATAAAAACATTAGTCTAGGAATTTTTAGATCCTTTTTAGGCCAGAAAAACATTATGCTGTTTCATGTCGTTTCTAGCGTAATTTCGGGAAATAAATAATTTTTATGTGCATAAAAATTTTTTAAACCAATTCTGAGTCATGCTCGTTATAAGAATCACTTTGCCTTCTCCCGAGGTGATTCTTATAACGAGAGTCCACTGTATTGTATAAAATGTACTTTCAATTCCATTTCTATCACTTTCCGATTTAGTCATTTTGAAAATGCTAAATTCTGGTTTGCACCAGGGACAACAATGCAATGTAACAACTCGAAGATAATTTACTCATTAAAGTAAATTATAAACTAAAGAAAATAACTTGATATAAATTAAATTTGAAATGCACTTGTTTAAAAATTAAAACGAGGCATGCAGATCTTGTGATTTGTGCAAGTTAACTAATGCGCAACTGTTCACATATGGCTTATAGGGTAGTTATTTATTACTTTTACAGAGTTCTTGCAAATTATATACATGATAATTACAAGTAGGTAATAATATTCTTTGTATGTTTCCATAGCATCCCGACTATAACAGAAGAACAGGCTAGAGAGGCACTATTGGATGAAATCTCTAACCATTGTTGTTGGGGAAAAAAGGCTGCTCAACATATGATTGTACGCGACATAAGATCTTCTAGTGCTTTCCATGTAAGTAGTACCTATGTAGATCACCGCATACTGTGACCAGGTTGAAAAAGAAAAGAAATATGAAATTAAATATCTTTTATTATTTTAAAATATGTTGCAAAAACAGGTTTTAATTGCAGAATGAATCAACACTGAAAAATGAAGAATTTCGGGTTGGTTCCTTCATCAACAATTTAAAAATGATTTAATGCTTTTTATTGCCCTGCTCGCCTATGTATGTAAGCTAAATATTCTATATAATGTTTTACAAAAATATTTGGCCTACAAGGCTGATATTGGGCCCAGAATATAGGAACAGCTTTGAGTGGTATGTGAAACGAAGTGTTGGATAATTTTGTTTACTGAAGAGTGATGACACTTTCAAGGTTGCATATGTCATTTTAGGGTCAACTTGAAGGAAAACCTGATCCAATCCTAAACTGTAGGTCAGAACAATCTACTCTTTAAAATATTGAAAGGGAACTTACTGTTTTTTAAGGAATGACTTGCGTGAAAGAATTATTACCACACAAAAGTAATTTCGTGTTCCCACAGGTAGTTCTTCGGTAGTTTCACACTTGTTAAATGCATTTCGCCATTCGTTAATTAGATAGGCTGTGGCACCTGCATTTCGGAAATACATTGCATGAAAAACGGTTGCTGAACCTCTCAGTTCAGAGCTGTTCATTTTTGATGTAATACACATGTTCGAGAGCTCGTGCATGAGCACATTGGTAAATTTAATATTACACTGTATGTTGTACAGTAGCACTGTACTTCAATTTTCGCTTTTGCAAGCACATTCACCACACTCATGGAATGTTTGTGCTGTTGAAAATTGTGTTCGTTTGTGATGTCATCACTGGCTGGGCTCGCACGCCGTTAATTAAGTTTTTGACCTATTATTTAATTATCAGAAATATTTTAGCATTATTATGTGCTAAAAAGGATACGTAACACATGAGGCAGGATATGAAAAATCGTCCTGTTTTGCTTTGAGTCCATTGCTACCTGTGAACCGAAGCTGCAAAATATTATTGTACTCATGTTGTCATGAAGAAACGTGTTAATAAGTTTTTGCCCACCAGGACTTGTAAAAGTAAACTAGCAAACATTTCATGAAATGAGCAAATGCATAGCTACTTTCTCAGTCTCTCAATAAGCTTCTCAGTTGGCAGTTGACAGATGATGATATTTAGTATTTATTATTGTTTGTAGAAACAGTTTAAACAGTCAGCGAAACACATGATGTGGTGCGCACGTGCCACAACAGTCGTGATCTAATTTTTCATCCGCTTTGGTTTTCAGTACACACTTGAGACTTTTACTGAGAAGAGAGAGACGTCTTGGGCATATGAACCATTTACTGGTAAGTCCATAAGTTTTCTAAAAAGTTCTGTTTTGCAATAGTGACATTTACGTGTGTGCTTGCACAGCAGAAGTGCCAGGAAGTGTTACAGTTAAGCTTTTTCAGTTACTTTTTAGTTATTCACATATTCTGAATCTTTATTTCATGAGGATCATTTTGATACCAAGTTCAGTGCTTCATGTTATTTTCACCCTGAGATAATCCACGCTGAAGCTGAGGTGCAAGCTGCACGCTGAAAAACATGTTCTTGAGAAAATCGCTGTTAAATTTTGCTGTTTTTGTTGCGCTTCTACAAAAATACTTAGCAACCATATGAACAGGTTGCTATATGGACTTTGCAAGAGCACATATAAGTTTTGTTTAAATATTGTAGACGGCTCTAATGAAAATCTGGGCTTGGCAACAGAAAAAACCACAAGCAAAATGGCTGCTTTCGCGAGTTACTAATGAAGTTTGAAAATACAAGTTTTTGATAAATGCAACACTAGTTTTTAGGCATAGAAGTCGGGCAAGGAGTTATAAAGTTGAATGTTTAGTACTTTCTAAACAATTTTCTGATGTTTTGATGGTAGAACATAAAAGTCCATTATATTTAGTATTTGTTTATGTAAAAAACAAAAAAATTATATTTGACCCAATTTTTGATGCATTCTGCTTTGAAGGATCATAGCGCAATTTTAACTATGCCGACTTGTTTATGCTTTTGGTTTGCTAATACACATATGGTGACAAATGAATCTGTGCTTAATGTTAAATTTTTAATTGTTACGTAATTTACTACAAATAAATTTATTTTTAGCTCTTAATGTACTTTGTACTTTGCATTTAGATTTATTTCAGTTATTAATGTGTGACATTAATGTGCTGCACTTTGCCTATACTTGTATTGAATGTTTGATTTTAAACTTTATAAGTTAACTAAGCATATATTCAATAAAAAATTTTGTTGCAATTTTTTATCTCTGTTGTAATGAGATGTCAGCAAAGGATATAGTGTAGGCTTCCTACAGTAGAATTGAGAAGTCCTTTATGATCTCTTCAATATTAAGTGATTCCGTATTATGGCGGTATGTTCTCTTTACTTAGAAAAAATCGCTAACCTAATGAGTCTATTAATTTCAACTTAGAAAAACTTCACTCGTAGCTAGCCACACTGACAACTTTAGTCAAAAATACTCTCAGTAATATCATCAAGTTTGGCACCGAATGTTGAAAACCATTTTGATGAACCTTAGGAGCTGTAGTGCCCTTTCTTTCCAATTTTTCTCTTTTAAAGAATTCACGAAAATTCCTCTGTCTCAGTCAGTTCTTCACTTTTGCCATATCAGTTCTTGACTTTTGCCATATTGATGTGAAGTATGTCATCATATCAATTAACAACTTTCACATTCATGGAAATTTCACATTATGGGACAGCATGACTACAAAACAGCACCAACAGGCCAACTTCAAAACTCAGCCATTTAAGAAAAGAATCGTCAAGAAAGTAATAAAATTATACCAACTGGCACAAAAAATGTGCCAAGTTTAGATCATGATATTATAAGAAGACAATAACAGACTCTCTTGAAATTTGCCACAATGATGCTGCAGGCCATTTTGCATAAACGCTAAAAATTTTGAGCCATTTCCTTAGATTTCGCCAAAGATGTAGAAGTTTTAGAACAAAAAGTGAAAAACATAAATGCCGGAACAAATTTTGTATGTCACTATTACAGAAATTTACAGTAAGTGGGTCCAGAATTTTCACTGCGAGTTAAACGAAGGTGTTTCTTTCAACAGTTGACACTGTTTCTCAGTATTTTAAAGTATATTCGATTGCAGCATTCAACAATCTTTGCTTTTAGTGCCTCCCCATCAAACCGCTCTGTGATGCCATTGAACACTTTCTTTTCAAAGCTGCACATACCGTACTTCAGAGGATTAAACCACATTTCTGCTGTATTTCCTGTGGTGAAGACGACGATACAAACTGCTTGATTTCTTTATTGTTTTGCTGTCATGTATTGAGCGCCTTATACATCGGCTCGGCCGTTTTTCAGTTGACAATTATAGCTGATGTTGCTCCGAATTTTTTAACAATGCAAAAGCTTTTCAATCATAACTTAAAAACTACTAAGACTACAAATGTGTCAATTTGTAATATTACTCTGTGAAATTTCAACTTTCTAATATCATTGTAGTCTAAACCTTCGACACGTTTTTTTCTGCGCCACCCGAGAGTATTAGTCACCCTGTGCACACGTAGGTCCGCACACGCCACACACCCCACGCTATGCCACTGTGGGAATCACATTACTACGGTGCAGCGGACATTATTTGCTGAGCAAAAGTACATATACAGAAATTTCCATTTTTTAAATGCTCGTGTATATTTCTGCACACTTTTAGGTCAACCTATAGATAGCCCTGCATCGGGACCAGCGCCAGGGCCGTGGGATATTCAGGCACAGCCACAGAGCAAGTTTAAAAATGGTGTAGCCCATATTGAAGTGCCTCATACAGCATCTGTGAAGGTTAGTGGCTGCTAAAAAAATCTTTTATCGGTGTCTTTATAAAAAAGATTTTTCTAGATTTTAGTTGATCAGGTTTTCTAAATAAAGGCTTTATCCAAGTTAGAGTGGTCTATTACTGTTACTTATCTAAATATTTTGTACAAGTGATTTGACAATTACCGCTTGTTTAACTATCATCTGCTTTATTTATCAGCTTAAGCCATCACAGTTTTCTAAGCTTTCGGTCATTCAGCTATATTTGGTAGTCGCTTATTACCAGTATTAAATTTTTTTATGGAAAATGAATGTAATAAATATAGTTATCGTGAAAGTGTTGTTTTGTAATATCATGTGCCATGCAAATGTAACATTTTGCCACAAGACCAATTTTATGTGTTAAAATAGCTATGTTAAGCTTTGCTGACTGTCATTTTCATAGTTACAAAAGTTTCTTGTATATCAGTTTACAAACATATATGTTACAGGCCAGTTTTTTTTATTTTGCAAAAATTAGAATATTTTTGGTTAACAAATCAGTTTTACCAAGTAAGCACACTGTTTAGTGGCAAAATAATGAATCCTAATGACAAATGACAGAGCATGGTTTTTACTATGTAGAAAATAAAATTAGAATAGCATTTTTTAAAGATACATTGAAGGAAAATGAAATCCATTGGGAAATTTTTGAAATACTTTGTAGAAAAATGAAATTTATTGACACATTTTTGAAATACATTGTAGAAACATGAAATCCATCGTTTATCTTTTGAAATACATTGTAGAAACATGAAATCCAACGTTTATGTTTTGAAATACATTGTAGAAACACGAAATCCATCGTTTATCTTTTGAAATACATTGCAGGAATGTGAAATCCATCGTTTATCTTTTGAAATACATTGTATAAAGTGAAATCCATCGTTTATCTTCTGAAATACATTGTATAAAGTGAAATCCATCGTTTATCTTTTGAAATACATTGTATACAGTGAAATCCATCGTTTATCTTTTGAAATACATTGTGTACAGTGAAATCCATCAGTTATCTTTTGAAATACATTGTATACAGTGAAATCCATCATTTATGTTTTGAAATACATTGTGTACAGTGAAATCCATCATTTATCTTTTGAAATACATTGTCTGTCTCAGTATACTGTGCAAAATGCTGTAATAGCATAAATTAGCCTGAGCCCAGTTTCACAAAGCCGTTACTAACTTAATGACGTCGTTATTAGTAGTTAAGTGAATGTAATATCAACATCATTAATGTAGTGACGGCTTTGTGAAACCTGGTCTATCTACACAGCTATCCTTAAGTTACTCTTGGAATTTTGGCTGGTAATTGTGCTAATAGCTTTAGCAACCAAATCTCTTATTGAAACAAACATGATTAAAATAAATATTCGTTGTTTTCCTGCAGCCATGTCATGAATGCGTTGGTATAGGAAGAACAAGGTGCAGAGTATGCCTAGGACAAGGAATGGTAAATAAACTCTTTTTAGCTGCGTCTGTGTTTAGTTTTGTAATTAATGTTATTATGATAACATTTAGTATCCTTGTGTACTTGCTACATTGTTAATGTATCTTATGAGTTTTAAATTTATTTTATTGTCCAGTGTGATGACATTTTTAACTATTGTAATGCACTTTACAATTAATTTTACATTATATTTACATTACAATAATTAAAATGTGCTAGATTTAGACTCAGTGAGGTCTTAAGCTAGATAATGCCCTGAGGCCTTCTTTTTTAAAATTACACCAGCTGGTCTCAGAAAACTTGGAAATATGTAATTATGCCTTTTAATTATTTAATAGCAAGGTAAACAATACAAATTATTTTATGACTAAAGCATTACTTAATTATAAAAATGAGTATAAAACCCAATTTGTAATCTTCTTGAGGCCCCAAGCTATAGCTTATTTAGTTTTTACCAAAATCTGGCACTGCTGAGTCTTTTTTTTGATGGTTTGAATACAAGTGTATAAGTTCTCATTATCCTCAAAACACAAGGGAAAGCCTTATTTCAAAATGCCTTATTGTTCAAGTCATTGCTTTTATAATTCCTAAATCACGAATATAGCAATTTGTTCAGATAATTTGCCTGAATTAGTGGGTATTTTTGCTGCTAGAAGTGGAGGCAAATATAGACACTTTTACAACAAATTTAACTTTGATTTTTGCAGTCTCAGTGTAGTCACTGTCGTGGCTCTGGGCATAATTCCCATCATCACGAACACCATGGCCATCACGGTGGTCATCATGGTCATCATGGTGGTCATCATTGCACCTGGTGTGAAGGCAGTGGAAGAAAGCGTTGTGATACCTGTCTGGGACATGGGCAATCTCCATGTAGTGTGTGTAATGCTCGTGGAAATCTGAAGTGTTACATTCGTTTGACCGTCACGTGGTTCGTGCAGATTAGTTTTTACCTCATACATGTAGTATGCAATAATAATTAGGTGTTTAGTATTCTAGGTTGTTGAATTGGTTTTTCTTAGTTCTTGTCATATCTATGTTGTGATAAGAACTTGTATGGAAAACTTAGGTTTTTCTGTGCATTTACCTGAAGTTTTGGGCTTACTAGTAATTTTTTTAATTTCCAAAATTAACTTGTATCAAATTTCAATTGGCTAGTAAAAAGTGACATTTTACAGCTGAATTTCAGTATCTATATTTGCTTCTTAGTAACTAAAAATCTCTAGCCTATAAAACTCTTAGAAACCATGCTTTCAATACGTTGAAAATGCCACTTCCTCAAGATTTCTTCTAACCTAGCCTGGACATAATTTTACTTTAGTTGCTGCTAGAACGTTCCTCACATTGCAGCCTAATTTTAAAAATTTATGCTGTCAGTTTATTGTCGTAGAATGTACTTGACTTGTGTTTAAACCTGCAGTCTAAACAGTTTTGAAGACCACCAGGGTGAGAGAGAGAGAGAGTACCCGTTTTTGGTACCTCCAAGTTATCATGATGTCATTTTCTAATGTAAGTTGTTAAAATTTGCAGAAAATCACACACCTATTTCTAAACAAATACATGCTGATGAAGCAGTTCAGTCATACTGCAAGATGCCATGCTGAAAAGCAAGTGGTCATCAATAGTTATCATGCTTTTCCTCAGTAACAAGACCCTCCACAATAGTACCTCAACACCCAAATATCCTAATTATTAATACATGTTGCTTTGTATTGTTCAGGACTAACCACTATGATGATCATATTGTGGAACGCACATCCTTGCCAGATGAATTAGTACGAGGTGTTACTGGGCAGCTTGCATTCGAGGAGGAACTGCCTCATGTCTGGCCAATCAATCACTTTCCCGATCAGATTATTAACACGGCCTCACGACAGCTAGTTGACCGTCATCGTTCGCAATTTGTGAATGAACAGATGTTAATGCAGGTAATTAATGATTAATCCCAGATTTAGTATTATTGCTATTAATACTAAATAATAATTACCATAGCGTTTAATGAATTAATTTTTGATGACTAAACGTTTTACAGATGGTTATTTTCAGTCAGGCACTTATGATGATTAATCCTCAAACTGAATAAGATTTGTTTACTTTGATGGGAATCCTCTGGAACAGTTTCTGGTTTCCTGTACATGTTTTAAGATGGAATTTCCGACTTCGCCACAATGAGTACCAAATGCAGGAAAGCTGCTTACAGTATTAGAAAAAGATTACTAGAACTTGTGAACAATAAACGTCTACTAACTATTGGCAGCTCTTTGCAAATTACACAATCTCGTTATTTTAAGGTGTGAAACAACAGTCTGTTTGTAAATAACAATCATCAAACATCATAGATGCAAACGTCTAATTTACCGTATATGTTGTATATAATATTACAGTAGGTGCTGCTTAATAAACTCACTTTAGGACCGATATGTTTTGACCCAATTAACCGAATGAACCTATTAAATGATGGGTGTAGTATTACAGGTATAGAAGTATGAGTCATCAGTTTACTATGCACTGCAAAGGTTTTTAATGAATTTTAGAATTGAAGTAATGCCTAAATTCCTTTGTGCGGTTAAAAATTAGAAAAAATGTTTTAAAATATTAATTTATATAAGTGAATTAGCAATAAATTAAAAAGTACACTTTTCTAAATCACTTTTCTAAGTCTGTTTATTTGCAAAAATTACAAAAATTGCTTCAAAGTCGGCTGCTTCATTTTCTCGCGAAGAAGTTGGCCCACAAAGTTCTCGTAATTATAAAAACTTTGAAAATCTGTTGTTGTGCGTGACTAAAACAGTGCTGAATCATCTGCTCAGTTACATTGCCCTTATTTGCTGTACGATGTTTACTCGTGTAAGTCACAAGGAATACCGGCTGATTATGTACCGCATCTTTGACTGTTAATTCATTAAGCCTGAAAGCATGATTTGCAATGAGAGCATTAAAAGGAAACTGCTAGGCAAGTGATTAACTGTTTAGCTTCCAAAAATTCTTTGTGTAACAGTGGGCGAGCGGGTAACAGATTCAAAGCAAAGCCGCTACGCTAGCATATTAGCGCATGATAAACGTACCTGCTCATAAACAAAATGTATGTAACGTGAGTGCACAAACATACATAGTGCACAAAAGGGAAGTAAAGATGACACAAAAATAGGAAAGGTTCTTTTGGCACATACAAATTTCTTACTTTAAGTGGGTGAAGGAAAAATATTGAGTCAATTATGCGAAGTTATTTGAGTCAATTACCAATAGTTTTTATGTATATTTGAATAGAAGCGGCCCGTTGCAGGCGTTCTTGAGTCATTTGAGCGATTGAGTCTATGAACCTTGAGTCTATTAGCGGCGCCTACTGTGTTTGTAGTGTAGCTTTTATTATAGTATTTTATTGTGATGTCATGTAATGTTTTTATATGGCTGTTTATGCTGAAGCAAAGTAATCTAAATTTAATATAATATAAAATGTAATTAATTAACTAACTAACTAATTAGAGAAAGAATGTACATGTATAATATGAAAAGCAAAACCTGATGAGTTAAATATGTTGAGTTAGTTTTACTGTGCCTCTCGTTGTAGTTAGCAAGGCCAATGAATTGAACAGCGTTTTAGACTAAGTGATATAATTTGCTCTTATTTCTGTACTGCTTTTGTTAATTCAGACACGAGTTCAGTACTTTGACATGACATGAGACTAGGAGCTAGTTACTGCTTTTGTTAATTCAGACACGAGTTCAGTACTTTGACATGACATGAGACTGGGAGCTAGTTACTGCTTTTGTTAATTCAGACGCGAGGTCAGTACCTTGACATGACATGAGACTAGGAGCTAGTTACTGCTTTTGTTAATTCAGACGCGAGGTCAGTACCTTGACATGACATGAGACTAGGAGCTAGTTACTGCTTTTGTTAATTCAGACGCGAGGTCAGTACTTTGACATGACATGAGACTGGGAGCTAGTTACTGCTTTTGTTAATTCAGACGCGAGTTCAGTACCTTGACATGACATGAGACTAGGAGCTAGTTACTGCTTTTGTTAATTCAGGCGAGGTCAGTACCTTGACATGACATGAGACTAGGAGCTAGTTACTGCTTTTTTAATTCAGACGCGAGTCAGTACTTTGACATACATGAGACGGAGCTTACTCTTTGTTAATTCAGACGCGAGTTCAGTACCTTGACATGACAGAGACTAGGAGCTAGTTACTGCTTTTGTTAATCAGACGCGAGTCAGTACCTTGACATGACATGAGACTAGGAGCATTACTGCTTTGTTAATTCAGACGCGGGTCAGTACCTTGACATGACATGAGACTAGGAGCTAGTTACTGCTTTTGTTAATTCAGACGCGAGGTCAGTACCTTGACATGACATGAGACTAGGAGCTAGTTACTGCTTTTGTTAATTCAGACGCGAGGTCAGTACCTTGACATGACATGAGACTAGGAGCTAGTTACTGCTTTTGTTAATTCAGACGCGAGGTCAGTACCTTGACATGACATGAGACTAGGAGCTAGTTACTGCTTTTGTTAATTCAGACGCGAGGTCAGTACCTTGACATGACATGAGACTAGGAGCTAGTTACTGCTTTTGTTAATTCAGACACGAGTTCAGTACTTTGACATGACATGAGACTAGGAGCTAGTTACTGCTTTTGTTAATTCAGACGCGAGTTCAGTACCTTGACATGACATGAGACTAGGAGCTAGTTACTGCTTTTGTTAATTCAGACGCGAGGTCAGTACCTTGACATGACATGAGACTAGGAGCTAGTTACTGCTTTTGTTAATTCAGACGCGAGGTCAGTACCTTGACATGACATGAGACTAGGAGCTAGTTACTGCTTTTGTTAATTCAGACGCGAGGTCAGTACCTTGACATGACATGAGACTGGGAGCTAGTTACTGCTTTTGTTAATTCAGACGCGAGTTCAGTACCTTGACATGACATGAGACTAGGAGCTAGTTACTGCTTTTGTTAATTCAGACGCGAGGTCAGTACTTTGACATGACATGAGACTAGGAGCTAGTTACTGCTTTTGTTAATTCAGACGCGAGTCAAGTTCCTTAAAGTTTTTCTGATTTATATCGTCATTGTCAATATGTTAATTTAAATTTTTGGAATTCACTTTGCATTTGCTTATTTCAGCGACATAAAGTACGTATCGTTCCTGTATCTGAGGTCTTATTTAGCTACAAGGACAAAGAATATGGCTACCATGTGTATGGCTATGAGAAGAAGGTCCATGCTCCGAAGTATCCACAACAGTGCTGCTGTGGCTGCTGCACAATCATTTGATTGGAACCTGTCAGCAAGCATACAGGAATTATACAAAAAATAACAGTGGTTTGTATTTGCCTCTTGATACTCAATTACCAAGAAGTTAAAGACTCAAATTTTGATGTTACCATTAATCATAATTAATTTTTTGTCCAATCCTTTATCCTAGTGTTTTTTGTCTTTACTGAAGTGCAGTGGTGCAAGTATAAGTGACCATGTGTAAAGTCAACACAATTCTTTCTAAATATTGGTTTGACAATATTGTGCACAATTGTACTAGCCAAAAACTGTTCAAATTTTGTGAAGTCAATTCGAGTACCATAATTTACTGTAATGATGTTTGTACTATAAAGCTTTGGCTATCTGTGTTCTATTAGCTCAGCACTCTAATATCTGGAATATAGTCTGCAAGGGGCACCAACAGCAGCAAGTACTAATCTGTAAACTAATTACATGATTATGAAATTGCTAAACTTATAATGAACTCTTTCAAACTTCGGATTGATGTTAAGCCTGTTAATATTCTTAGCTTAGGGTTTTTACAGTAACACTTGAATTGATAGACCAAATATTCTTTGCATAATGGAAACAGTTTTTTTTTGAGTGATGGAGTTACATGTTAATTTTATAAATTTTATTGAGTTTGTTCCATCTTACAATATTACACTCGGCCATCTTTGTATGTGCTGGTTGAGACAGAAAAGATTTTGTTTTTTTCAGTCACCTATCTTTTCAATTTATGGCTGCTAGGAATTTAGCATCAAAAATTTCCCTTTCAGCCTAGTAATTAAGTATTTTGTAATTTTCACGATATAGTTCATGCTACCTACAAATGTGTTTGCTGTGAAAATTAATATTATAACCACCTTTAAAACTTTTTTGTTTAAACAAAAACTAATAAGATCAAAATTCATGCTAGTGATTTGTTGGTCTGGGTATGATGATAATTTTAAATCTTTTGTTAACTCACTAAGATTCTCTTTGTCATTTATGCAAAAGTAGCAATATGTCAACACCTTCAGGTCATTTTTTGTTTGGGATATGATGATAATTTTAAATCTCATGTTTATTGACTGAGAACCTGTTTCATATTTTTGTGTAAACTAGCAGTATCATAATTGTATCATCTATATGAGGCAGAGGAAATTATGCTGCATTTTAATTACTGATTTCTCACATTTACTGTGTCTATCGTCAAAATTATTGCGATTTCCTGGACATGGTTTTGCACTCGAACTAAAACTGACGGAAAGCTGAAAATGTGTTTCCTGAGTTTCATCCGATAGACTACACTTGATCTGCTTAGCCTAGGTAATTACTTTCTTCGGGAAATAATAATATCACGTCAGCACATTTTAAGCCTACTTTTAGCTCTTCAACAACAATGAACTGAAGGTGTTGACATATTGCTACTTTTGCATAAATGACAAAGAGAATCTTAGTGAGTTAACAAAAGATTTAAAATTATCATCATACCCAGACCAACAAATCACTAGCATGAATTTTGATCTTATTAGTTTTTGTTTAAACAAAAAAGTTTTAAAGGTGGTTATAATATTAATTTTCACAGCAAACACATTTGTAGGTAGCATGAACTATATCGTGAAAATTACAAAATACTTAATTACTAGGCTGAAAGGGAAATTTTTTATGCTAAATTCCTAGCAGCCATAAATTGAAAAGATAGGTGACTGAAAAAAACAAAATCTTTTCTGTCTCAACCAGCACATACAAAGATGGCCGAGTGTAATATTGTAAGATGGAACAAACTCAATAAAATTTATAAAATTAACATGTAACTCCATCACTCAAAAAAAAACTGTTTCCATTATGCAAAGAATATTTGGTCTATCAATTCAAGTGTTACTGTAAAAACCCTAAGCTAAGAATATTAACAGGCTTAACATCAATCCGAAGTTTGAAAGAGTTCATTATAAGTTTAGCAATTTCATAATCATGTAATTAGTTTACAGATTAGTACTTGCTGCTGTTGGTGCCCCTTGCAGACTATATTCCAGATATTAGAGTGCTGAGCTAATAGAACACAGATAGCCAAAGCTTTATAGTACAAACATCATTACAGTAAATTATGGTACTCGAATTGACTTCACAAAATTTGAACAGTTTTTGGCTAGTACAATTGTGCACAATATTGTCAAACCAATATTTAGAAAGAATTGTGTTGACTTTACACATGGTCACTTATACTTGCACCACTGCACTTCAGTAAAGACAAAAAACACTAGGATAAAGGATTGGACAAAAAATTAATTATGATTAATGGTAACATCAAAATTTGAGTCTTTAACTTCTTGGTAATTGAGTATCAAGAGGCAAATACAAACCACTGTTATTTTTTGTATAATTCCTGTATGCTTGCTGACAGGTTCCAATCAAATGATTGTGCAACAGCCACAGCAGCACTGTTGTGGATACTTCGGAGCATGGACCTTCTTCTCATAGCCATACACATGGTAGCCATATTCTTTGTCCTTGTAGCTAAATAAGACCTCAGATACAGGAACGATACGTACTTTATGTCGCTGAAATAAGCAAATGCAAAGTGAATTCCAAAAATTTAAATTAACATATTGACAATGACGATATAAATCAGAAAAACTTTAAGGAACTTGACTCGCGTCTGAATTAACAAAAGCAGTAACTAGCTCCCACCACACAAACACCCCCAAAACAAAACAAACACCCAGTCTCATGTCATGTCAAGGTACTGACCTCGCGTCTGAATTAACAAAAGCAGTAACTAGCTCCGAGTCTCATGTCATGTCAAGGTACTGACCTCGCGTCTGAATTAACAAAAGCAGTAACTAGCTCCTAGTCTCATGTCATGTCAAGGTACTGACCTCGCGTCTGAATTAACAAAAGCAGTAACTAGCTCCCAGTCTCATGTCATGTCAAGGTACTGACCTCGCGTCTGAATTAACAAAAGCAGTAACTAGCTCCTAGTCTCATGTCATGTCAAGGTACTGACCTCGCGTCTGAATTAACAAAAGCAGTAACTAGCTCCCAGTCTCATGTCATGTCAAAGTACTGAACTCGCATCTGAATTAACAAAAGCAGTAACTAGCTCCTAGTCTCATGTCATGTCAAGGTACTGACCTCGCGTCTGAATTAACAAAAGCAGTAACTAGCTCCTAGTCTCATGTCATGTCAAGGTACTGACCTCGCGTCTGAATTAACAAAAGCAGTAACTAGCTCCTAGTCTCATGTCATGTCAAGGTACTGACCTCGCGTCTGAATTAACAAAAGCAGTAACTAGCTCCTAGTCTCATGTCATGTCAAGGTACTGACCTCGCGTCTGAATTAACAAAAGCAGTAACTAGCTCCTAGTCTCATGTCATGTCAAGGTACTGACCTCGCGTCTGAATTAACAAAAAGCAGTAACTAGCTCCTAGTCTCATGTCATGGCCTAAGGTACTGGACTCGCGTCTGAATTAACAAAAGCAGTAACTAGCTCCTATAGTCTCATGTCATGTCAAGGTACTGAACTCGCGTCTGAATTAACAAAGCAGTAACTAGCTCCCAGTCTCATGTCATGTCAAAGTACTGACCTCTGGGTGTCTGAATTAACAAAAGGCAGTAACTAGGAGCTAGTTACTGCTTTAAGGGAAAATCTAAGTAACATAGATTTGCACGGAAAGTCTGGAAACATAATTTAACATTGCCTTTTCTTCCCTTGATTTACGTTTGGTACATGACGTCATGTAATGGCGACTTCGGAACAGTATCGAGGGAGATTTAAAATGAAAACAAACTAAAATTGCTTTCAGTGCGAGTACAATATACGCATAAAATTGCGCTAAAGTAGTATAATTTTTAAGGCGATTTTTCTGAAACCTACTTCAGGTACCCCAGTCATCATTGTGATGCTCTTTTGGAGCTTCGAGCGGATTATTCACTGAAAGGAGTTTTCAAAACGTTTAGCCATCCCATGAATTTCTGGGCTACCCTGCTTGATATTCCAGAGAGAATTTTTTCAGTAGCTTTCACCCTAGCGGGCCTCATCAGCTGAATAGAAAGTGTTGCTAACTTCAATGTCTTTATAGTCTCAAAGATTATAACAGCGACCACCCATGCGGGCCTCATCAGCTGAAAAGAAAGTGTTTTTAACCCGAAAATCAGTTATGAAGATTTAGTCCTCTCCCAGTTTACCAGCACTTTCTATTCAGCTGATGAGGCCCGCTAGGGTGAAAGCTCGTGAATAAACATCATAATCTTTGAGACTATAAAGACTTTAAAGTTAGCAACACTTTCTAATCAGCTGATAAGGCCCGCAAGGGTGAAAGCTACTGAATAAATATTATAATGTTTGAGACTATAAAGACATTGAAGTTACCATCACTTTCTATTCAGCTGATGAGGCCCTCTAAGGTGAAAACTCGTGAATAAACATCATAATCCTTGAGACTATAAAGACTTTAAAGTTAGCAACACTTTCTAATCAGCTGATGAGGCCCGCAAGGGTGAAAGCTCGTGAATAAACATCATAATCTTTGAGACTATAAAGACTTTAAAGTTAGCAACACTTTCTAATCAGCTGATAAGGCCCGCAAGGGTGAAAGCTACTGAATAAATATTATAATGTTTGAGACTATAAAGACATTGAAGTTACCATCACTTTCTATTCAGCTGATGAGGCCCTCTAAGGTGAAAACTCGTGAATAAACATCATAATCCTTGAGACTATAAAGACTTTAAAGTTAGTAACACTTTCTAATCAGCTGATGAGGCCCGCAAGGGTGAAAGCTCGTGAATAAACATCATAATCTTTGAGACTATAAAGACTTTAAAGTTAGCAACACTTTCTAATCAGCTGATGAGGCCCGCAACGATGAAAGCTACTGAATAAATATTATAATCTTTGAGACTATAAAGACTTTGAAGTTACCACCACTTTCTAATCAGCTGGTGAGGCCCTCTAAGGTGAAAACTCGTGAATAAATATTATAATCTTTGAGACTATAAAGGGCACTACGTTTTTCTCTGTTAAAGCGTAAACAACTCGCTTACCAATTAATTCATCAAAATTAAATTCCATCTACAATAAAATTTAATTAAATTAAAAAATAAATATAATACCAAATAAGGATACCATCAAGATTTGTCCACTTACCTTTTTCGTAGCAGAAGTGAACGCACATTGTTGACGTCATTGTTGTTCTTATAAGATGATTTACGTATTCTAAACTATTATATTTTTCAGCTGCTTTTTTCTGGAAACAACCGGTTTCGTGCTTCACGCCTGGTAGTTCAACTGCAAAATTTAAACAATATCTTATTACATATAATACGTGTGTGGAAATTGTAATTGTATATTTTTTAGGTGCTGCCATCTATGAACTAATCCTTTTACATTTTACTAGCTAAACTCACCCCTAGTATAATTGTACGGTCATTCACTGGATCTCTACCTATTTTACAGTAAAGGTTTTTGTGAAGCCAAGTTTGCATAATTACCTATACCTATATATATGGATTTTACTTTCTAGTCACTGTCTCACTCTCAGTGCAGTCCAGCAGTCGTGCTAATCACGTGACTCACACTCTCAGTGCAGTGCAGCAGTCGTGCTAATCATGTGACTCACACTCTCAGTGCAGTGCAGTAGTCGTGATACTCATGTTACTCACTGTCTAACTCTCAGTGATCAGTGCAGGACACTCTTGTTCTCAGTGTTCAGTGTAGCTGTCATTCTGCATATGTGTATGTAAGTCTAATAAACACTTTTCAGTTTTGTGCACATATGTAGTATAGTTGTTTATTCTTGTTCTACAAAGTGATTTATCTACAACCTCAAACATGACTTTCACATGTGTGTTCAAACTAGCCAGTTTTCTCGCCAAGTTAACTCGTAAAAGTAACTCGCAAGCGTGTTGAAACTAGATTTTTTTAAAGTTTAAACACTTTAACACTTTATTTCAAACATGGTGTTCACATATAATACTACAGAGGGAGTAAAACTCTCGAACAATAAGCACGAGCTGAAAGTTACTCGCTGTGAGAAGTGTCGAGAGTAACTTGCAGAGGCGTTCACACTAGACAGTAACTCGCAGGATATCAGCTCGTTTCCAACAACACCTCGAAACGTTGTGTCTTTTCTTTCTTTCTCTCTTTGTTTTTTAATTGTGTACTCTTTTAATTGGTTATTACTAATTGGTTATTACTAAACTCATCATTAAGAATTATTTTGAAATTGCTGATTAAAGCGTCCAGGCATAGAAAGAGTTCAATAATAAATTAACACAAAAAATGTTATAGCTTAATTCTAAGCATGGGCTAAATGCAAAATTAAATTTTGAAATCAAAAATGAATTAGACTGACAAAGACAGAGTCAGCGTCAGAGTCAAAAAGAAAGAAAGAGAAAGATATAGAGATTAAGGGGGAGAGAGAAAAAGCGGGAGAGTAGAAAAGAGAGGGAGAGGGGGAATGCAAAAAATTCGGATTTAAGCCTGGATTCGAACCAGAAATCTTCGCGTTACACTAAACCACCTAATCATTTCTGACTAATACAGGCCTTAGTTTGTACAAAATATTGATTTGGCATTCAAAGTGACGAAAGCTAAAAAGGAACATAAAGATTCTGTTTTTGGGACGCTGTGGTCATCCTTTTTCCTCTTATTTGGCATGATCATCAAAATTTTCAAATTTCAACCTTCGGTAACAAAGAAAACAGTTTCAATAGATGTTGATTTGGTGTCTTACTAAGTACCTGACATGTAATAATAGCAGAGCAGTAAAAACAGAAATACTAGTACAGACTAAAGGGAAAAATAACTCTTCACAATAATTAAATTAGCTTAGTTCCATTCCAGGCAGCAATTTCGGATCCCACTTCTGACACCAGTGTGATGCCGTCTATGATAGCGAGGATTCATAATTAACTAAAGAAAATTATAAAAAAAGAAAAGAAAGAAAAACAGTAAAATGAAACACTTAGCAACAGTTTATAGCTGACACTTACGCGTTGAGTCGAAATGCAAACCAAAGGGTTAAACCAAAAATTACTGAATCACGACTGACTTAATAACAGCAACCAAGAAGAGAAAAAACAAAATGAAACCGAAGCCGAACATGGCCGAGAACGCACTGCCCTCGAATCTTCAAGAACAGGTTACACGCTCGAGAAAATTGGCCTAGAAAACTGAACTCTGATTGGCCCAGGCAATTTTACATTCAATACACTGCATTTTCACGAAGCCCGTGACGGTTTGATCCTGCGACCTGCCATACTAATAATAATAATAATAATAATAATAATAATAATAATAATAATAATAATAATAATAATAATAATAATAATAATAATAATAATAATAATAATAATAACAATAATAATATTAATAATTGTACCAGTAGTAGTGGTAGTAATAAGTTTTACGGTAAGTTTATCATAAAATAAATTGTAATGTGAGTAAGATTTTAAGTTGTAAACGCTTATATCATTGTTTGGCCTTAGTTTGACTTTGGGCAGACCACACCCACAGAAATAATTTGATGAGACGGGTACTGTGTCGACCTTGATTTTAGCTGATGCATTAAAAATCCTCACCCTCAGTTGGATAAATTTCATTAGCCTCCAATCCTCCGCAGGTGGTGCTCTTGTCTCCCGGGCACTTCTTGGCACAGGCACTTTTTGCAGGCATGTGCTTTCCGTAGTGATTGCCACAGAAACAGTATCTACCTATTTTCAACCCAGCATATGCGAATTTTTGTTGACGACAGTGAGACAGACAATCGTGCCGAGTTAATTGTGAAAATTCTGAGCGACCCCCATCCATGTCTGGATCATTTTCCTTATCATGCCAGCAACCCAAACTCTTTGAATCCACTGGAAAGACTAAAAAACACGAACATATGAGTGGTGTATAAAAACCAAAATCAAATTTGCTATTGTCAGTGCTTTGTAGGCATTGTTACGTAGCTATTTTGATTTAAACCAATAACAATAGACTAAAAATGGCAAACTAGAAAATCTACGTAGCATAAAAAACTGCGCAAGGTACAGTACTTTAGAGACGACTTTGTACAGATCAGCATAGCATGCATACTAAATGTCTTACATACTTTAAAAAATTATCAGCAGTTGCAAAATGAAGCACATTTTATGCTTCCATTGAATCCCAATGTATCCCGTGGGATACAGGCTATATTTAGCACGCGGGCAAAGGTAGAAAAAAATAATTATTATGTGTAAACAAGATGGACACACTGAACAAAAGTACCAAACCAAAAATTTTTTTCTTATTAAAAAATAATTTGGGACTGAAAGGGTTAACTTCTATCGGTTGAAATTACGGGTAGAGCATTCTGCCCAAAACATAATGTCTCACCCTACTTTAACTTATGATCAGTTGAAATTACTGGTAGAGTATTCTGCCCAAAACATAATGTCTCACCCTACTTTAACTTACGATCTGTTGAAATCGCTGGCAGAGCATTCTGCCCAAAACATAATGTCTCACCCTACTTTAACTTACGATCAGTTGAAATTACGGGTAGAGCATTCTGCCCAAAACATAATGTCTCACCCTACTTTAACTTACGATCAGTTGAAATTACTGGCAGAGCATTCTGCCCAAAACATAATGTCTCACCCTACTTTAACTTACGATCTGTTGAAATTACTGGTAGAGCATTCTGCCCAAAACATAATGTCTCACCCTACTTTAACTTACGATCTGTTGAAATCGCTGGTAGAGCATCGTGTCCAGGACAAAATGTAGAGGCCTTTTCACATGGCTTGCAGTTCGAAGAAAACTTGAAATACGGGTAACCGTTGCCACACTTACACTGTACGGATGACCCCTGAATCAGAAATGTGGCGTAGTAATACCCGCTCTTCTTGCATTCTTTCCTACATTCAATGTCTGCGTTAGTTTTGGCATTAAAGGGAGGCTTTTCGTGTGGATAATCTGCCTTCCTATTAGACGCGAAACAGCCATGAAAGTATGAGACATGTGGACCTAAAAAACAAAGGAAGAATACGTTAGTTTAAACATAATTTATTTAGGATTGGATCAGACAGTTTGTACAACATGATTTAGGATCCTCACCACAACAGACTTTATACACTTGGGTGGCAGTCTACCAGCTTACGTGGTGAGAGGGTTAAGAAGTATGTGAATAACAATAGAAAAATTTACCTCCTGTGTGGTAAACAGCATAAGATCGGTCTTCCCCTGCGCAGAAGTACGATTCGTCATTAGGGCACCGTCTACACGACTTCTTGGCCGGCTCCTTTGCCGTTTGCGTACCTAAACTGTCATCGCAAAGGCAGACACCAGTTTTCGCTGAGTACATTGCAAAAAAGGTTGGATATTGAACACCGCCCGGTTTTACGTAATCCCTACAGGTGGCGATGCAGTCGGCTGTGGACGAAGCTTTTGTTTCCCGCTCAAAATCGCGAGTCGTGATTGTCCAGCACCCTCGAAATTGATGACGTGTCGATTGATATACTAACAAGAACAGATAATCAATAATATCAAATAATAAAATCAATAATCAATTGGGGTGAGTATTTTCTGCTTAAATGCGAATTCGAATCGAATCGCTCGAATCAAACGTATATATATATATCTATATATATATATATATATTAATTCATTATTTGTCATTAAAATGGTTCACTCATGATAATAAAATTGAGTAAGCCTCAGCGTAATGTTAAAATAACAGCACTGTTCAAGACAAATGCGTCCCGTGCAGACTAAAAAAACCAAAGTGCAAAACTTAGGTCTATTTATATACAATAAATGAACATATTTACAAACACCATATTAAAATATTTTTACAAAACAATATTACAAAAGTACATTAAATTTTACATGACATATTTTTCACTATATATACATTTGACATGACACAATTAACAGAAACATGCTTTACATTACATAAATTTCACTCATTACATTTACACTATTTATACATTTGACATTACAAAACTGACATAACACGTATTACATTTGATATTTTTTTGAAAATTTTACATTTTTTTAATCGTTTTATGGAGTCAGGGGCGGGGCGGGGGTAGATGAAAGTTGAATCTGTGTAACTAGTATCAGATGCACAATGTGGAAGTTGAAACCTGTTATATTGATATTCTTTTAATTTCTTTTTAAAGTGGCGGATAGATTCTATTAGTTTTATTTCACTGGGTAGTAAATTCCATAAATGTATGGCCTGTTTTGATATAGAGTTATTTCCAAATTTATACGTAAGATTACGTAAAAATGTCGCATAATCAATAGGGGTGAGCATTTTCTGCTTAAATGCGAATTCGAATCGAATCGCTCGAATCAAACGTGCAATTAAAGATGTCGAATCTGCCTCGAATTGAAGTTCAGTTTTAAAGATTATCTAGTAAATTTTCTGGAATCATTAATCAAACGCATTCTCGCAAAGGTCTTGCATACTGCTTGATTTTTCTGAAGCAAAAACATTAACATTTTGTCTAAAAATTTCGCGCAGAAAACGCAGCTACATTGCGCCGACTGCGTGCGTGTGTGACGTCACAACGTTTCAAACGTTTTAACGATAAAGAACGTTCGCAGTTGAAGTGGTGAATTATTCGAATATGTAATTTTAAGTTCGAGTCGAATTCGAATTAAAAAACTCACTCGAATCGAATGGGAACGTTCAATGCTCATCAATTTAATTATAAAAGTGACTAATAAGGCTGTTAATCACACAGAAAAGATTAACACTTTCATAATACTAATTTTCTTAATTAAAATACATAATTAAGTGCGCTAAAGGACCTACATTTCAAATTATCGCTCTACACAGGTGAAGGAAAAAAGAAGAAAAAATCGCATGAAGATAATCTTGATGACTTTTTATCCGCGAGCATCGCAAATATATGAGAACCCGAACACTGACTTTTTCATCATTATAATAATCTCTCTGATACCAAATTCGCAAGTGTGAACGGTTTTGAGGAATACTGTAGGCAATAAATTACAAACTCTCGGACAGTTGCTGTTTTGATTTACAGTCTAGTGTAAACGCATCAGCGAGTTATTCTCGTGCGCGTTCAGACTAGCGAGCTTTCTCGTCGAGTAACTCGCAAGCGTGGTAAGATTAGAGAGCAAAATATGCGGGGAGTTACAGTAAGCGCCAGCTGATGCTCTCTTCTCTATTCATTGCGAGAAGTGCCGCGAGTAACTCGCCGAGGCATTCACACCAGACATGCTGAGAGTAACTCGCCGAGGCATTCGCACCAGACATGCTGCGAGTAACTCGCCGAGGTGTTCACACCAGACATGCCGCAAGTAACTCGCCAAGGCGTTCGCACCAGACATGTCGAGAGTAACTCGCCAAGGCGTTCGCACCAGAAATGCCGCGAGTAACTTGCCGAGGCGTTCACACCAGACATACCGCGAGTAACTCGCCGAGGCGTTCGCACCAGACATGCCACGAGTAATTCGCTGAGGCGTTCACACCAGGCATGCCGCGAGTAACTCGCTGAGGCGTTCACACCAGGCATGTCGAGAGTAACTCGCCGAGGCGTTTACACCAGACATGGCGCGAGTAACTCGCCAAGGCGTTCGCACCAGACATGTCGAGAGTAACTCGCCAAGGCGTTCGCACCAGAAATGCCGCGAGTAATGTGTCTGTTCAGCAGACTCAAATGGAAATCCACAGTTACAATTCGGCAATATGTAACTACTTACATTTGGTGTCGTATACGGCATTAGCTTGGTCATTTTTCCCACATGCCCCGCCACCACAATTGTTTTCACAACCATTAGTTAACACCTGTTCAGTCCAACCATAAGAATTGCCACAACTGCATTGTAGGTGGTTATTTACAGTTGACACTCCTGCGTATGGATAACCAAGTTTCAAGCATTCGCTTGCACAATCCAGGGGATTGGAAAATTCCAAGTCTTCCGCGCTGGTTTTGGGAAAGTCAGGTTCCCCATTCGATCTCTTCGAGGACAGACATCCAATGTAGATAAATTGACCTATGTAAACCATGTTGTTAGCATAGAGATGTTATAATAAGAAATTACAATGTTCCTGTCTGTAATAAGTGAGTGAGTGAGTGAGTGAGTGAGTGAGGGAGAGAGGGAGTGAGTGAGTGAGTGAGTGAGTGAGTGAGTGAGTGAGGGAGGGAGGGAGGTAGGTAGTGAGTGAGTGAGTGAGTGAGTGAGTGAGGGAGGGAGGGAGGGAGGGAGGGAGGGAGAGAGGGAGGGAGGGAGGGAGGGAGGGAGTGAGTGAGTGAGTGAGTGAGTGAGTGAGTGAGTAAGTAAGTAAATAAGTACGTAAGTACGTAAGTACGTAAGTACGTAAGCACGTAAGTGCGTAAGTAAGTAGCTAGCTAGCTAGTTAGCTAGTTAGTTAGTTAGTTAGTTAGTTAGTTAGTTAGTTAGTTAGTTAGTTAGTTAGTTAGTTAGTTAGTTAGTTGGTTAGTTAGTTAGTTAGTTAGTTGGCTGGTTGGTTGGTTGGTTGGTTGGTTGGTTAGTTAGTTAGTTAGTTAGTTAGTTAGTTAGTTAGTTAGTTAGTTAGTTAGTTAGTTAGTTAGTTAGTTAGTTAGTTAGTTAGTTAGTAAGTTAGTTAGTTAGTTAGTTAGTTAGTTAGTTAAGTTTAGTTTGTTTGTTTGTTTGTTTGTTTGTTAGTTAGCATGTAGAAAAATTAGTAAGTAAGTAGGTACTTACTTACTTGCTTACCTACCTACCTACCTACCTACCTACCTACCTACCTACCTACCTACCTACCTACCTACCTAACTACCTACCTACCTACCTACCTACCTACCTAACTACCTACCTACCTACCTACCTACCTACCTACCTACCTACCTAACTACTACCTACCTACCTACCTACCTACCTACCTACCTACCTACCTACCTACTTACTTACTTACATACTTAATTTATTTATCAATTAAAGTAAGTTAACTAAATAAGTAATCACTCACTCATCCACTCATTTACTTATATTATGTGTATATAAAATAAACACTTTAAATACAAACAGCGTGCCTTAACGGGCCAGCAAACTCACCTTCGCAGGGCCAAACTAAAAAGGAAGCGATACAAAAAAGCGAAACACTAAAAATATTTTGTCCTGATTCCATCTCAAACTCACACAGAAATGCGATTTGGAAAATTCTAGTTGCCAAAGAACGACGCTATTAAACGAAGAGAGAACTTTCTCAACAATGAAATGGAATTTTCGTTTTATTCCAGACGTAAGTGATCAATAAAGCCAAGTTCTAAAAAAGCGGTTATATGATTAGAACTTTTTTTTACAAATGAACGTGTTTCTAGAATTGTTTTCCTACATTTTCTTTCATTTTAGAATTCTGTCTGCCCCAATGTCTACAACAGGCGTAATGGACATTATTAGCGTCATTATAACTCTTTAGTGGGGAGAACATTATTTACAAAAATGTCCTGCCTAATTGCAAGGACCGTATTTTTACGCGTACAAACTACTTAAAGGACAAGAAAAGGGGCACCTGAAGTAGGTTTCAGAAAAATCGCCTTAAAAAATTATATTACTTTATAGCAATTTTATGCGTATTTCTTACTCGCACTGAAAGGAATATTAGTTTGTTTTTATTTTAAATCTCCCGCAATACTGTTCCGATGGCGCCATTACATGACGTCATGTACCAAACGTAAATCAAGGGAAGAAAAGGAAATGTTAAATTATGTCTCAAAAGACTTTCCGTGCAAATCTATGTTACATAGATTTTCGCTAACGTGCTAGAAAGACTTATGAAACTAGTAAAGAAAATTATTAATTATTTAAAATGTTTTCACCAATTGGTAAAATGTCGCTGACTCACCCTCCAGGGTGCACCACTTACTAACCAAAAAGCGTATTTTTAATCTTATTGACAACATACAGTAATTTAAAATTTTATTTAGTTAGTGACGTGTGCGCTAAGAATGCTCTGATTATTTTTTCAAACTTTACAAAATGTTATCTAAACTTGTTTCAAATCACCTGTCGTGAAAATGGCTGCGTCTAACGGTCATCGCGGGAGTTTATATTTACATGTTTTACACAGCGTGACTGCCGAATGAAGTCTTACATGCAAAAAAAAGCTGTATGTAAGTGATATAAAAATTTCAAAACAAATTTTTTAAGTTTTATGTCTATGAAGGTTTTTTGTGCTTTAAAAACAAAGTGTATAAAGTGTCCAGCAACTTATAAATATGACTGCAACAATGACGTCATAACCTACGACGAATTTCATTTAGAATTAGTTCTTCTTCTTCTTCTTTTTCTTCAAAGTCTCATTCCACCTATTGCAGACACTGAGGATTTAACATTTATTAGAGTATTCCTGTTTGGGCTTTCAAAAACCAAATTCGAAGCTCGATTAAATTTTGCTCTTTCTTTGCTCTTTATTTGCCAAAACATGTCATTCCATCTAAACATAAGAAATTAGTGCCAAAAATAACAAAAAATAACAATGGTCAAAAGTCAATTTTACATAATTAAGAGTTATACAATGCATTGTTGTATTAATTAAGACCTAGCTGTTATTTTAAAGTAAATTTAAGTTTATTAAAGTAATTAGAGGATATACATACGTTATTAGCCCCAAATCATAAACAATTGTAAACAGTAGGCCCCGAACCAGATCAAATTGATCACGTGATTAGGCCAAAAATGACCATAAGGTGGGCAAAGCCAACAACAAGCGAAGGCCGCCAAGCAGGCTAATGCAAAATTTCCAGGGCAATTCCACCCACTTCTTTCTACAGCTAACAGCGTAACTCACAGCTAAAAATAATCAGAATAGATAAATGCTCTGATCATTTTTCAAACGTCACACAATTTTACTAAAACTTGTTTCAAGTGAATTATCGTTCAAATGGCTCCACCTAACGGTGAATGCAGCTGTTAAAATTTACAAGTTTTATACAGCGTTACTGCTGACACACGTTCCGTATGCATTAAGACAGCATGTAAGTGATACAAAATTTCGAGACGGATTCTTTTAGCTTTTATTTAAGAATAGTGCTTTCTTGTTCTTTAAAATTTAAGTGTTGTGGATGTCTTGACACACTTTAGTATTACTGGAGCTGTAGAGTGTTTGTTTTTTAGCTTTTGTTTAAGAACAGTGCTTTCCTGTACTTTAAAATTTAAGTGTTGTAGATGTCTTGACACACTTTAGTATTATTGGAGCTGTAGAGTGTTTGTTTTTTAGCTTTTATTTAAGAACAGTGCTTTCCTGTACTTTAAAATTTAAGTGTTGTAGATGTCTTGACACACTTTAGTATTATTGGAGCTGTAGAGTGTTTGTTTTTTAGCTTTTATTAAAGAACAGTGCTTTCCTGTACTTTAATTTTTAAGTGTTGTAGATGTCTTGACACACTTTAGTATTATTGGAGCTGTAGAGTGTTTGTTGTTTAGCTTTTATTTAAGAACAGTGTTTTCTTGTCCTTTAATTTTTAAGTGTTGTAGATGTCTTGACACACTTTAGTATTACTGGAACTGTAGAGTGTTTGTTTTTTAGCTTTTATTAAAGAACAGTGCTTTCCTGTACTTTAATTTTTAAGTGTTGTAGATGTCTTGACACACTTTAGTATTACTGGAACTGTAGAGTGTTTGTTTTTTAGCTTTTATTAAAGAACAGTGCTTTCCTGTACTTTAAAATTTAAGTGTTGTAGATGTCTTGACACACTTTAGTATTATTGGAGCTGTAGAGTGTTTGTTTTTTAGCTTTTATTTAAGAACAGTGCTTTCCTGTACTTTAATTTTTAAGTGTTGTAGATGTCTTGACACACTTTAGTATTATTGGAGCTGTAGAGTGTTTGTTGTTTAGCTTTTATTTAAGAACAGTGTTTTCTTGTCCTTTAATTTTTAAGTGTTGTAGATGTCTTGACACACTTTAGTATTACTGGAACTGTAGAGTGTTTGTTTTTTAGCTTTTATTAAAGAACAGTGTTTTCTTGTCCTTTAATTTTTAAGTGTTGTAGATGTCTTGACACACTTTAGTATTACTGGAGATGTAGAGTGTTTGTTTTTTAGCTTTTATTTAAGAACAGTGTTTTCTTGTCCTTTAATTTTTAAGTGTTGTAGATGTCTTGACACACTTTAGTATTACTGGAGATGTAGAGTGTTTGTTTTTCTTTTCATCAAGTAACTGTCATTCTCATTACATCTTCAAACTCTCATTCCATCCGTGATGATCGGTTATACCACCCATGATTGTCGCAACACCTATTTTGATATATCTTTCGTATGATGTCGTGTGTGTGAGATTTTGACACTAGATGGCTCTGGCCCCTCATTTGTCTGCTTACCTGTAATTAGGTTACCTGAAAATTCGAATAGCAAATGGCTTCAACCTGTTTTGGGATCTTACTACAGAGTTCGTGTTTTACACTAGATATGTTCTGACTGTCAAAGTTACAGGGTGGTGGAGTTTTGCTGGTTAGTCCACATCCTGAGGTTATTTTATATGGCTGAACACCAAGTTTGGTGTGAACCTGTCTTTAATGGCCGTCGTATGCAGTGAGATGATTTATCACAAAGACAATGGTTTTGTCTACTTTTGTTTATTCGTTGTTCGCTGTGATGACACTGTCTTGACATTCCAAGAAGCAAGTGTTTGGTAACCATATTTCTACTTGCAGAATAGGACTCAAATTATCGCTGAATAGTAGTGGAAAACCAGTCGACGACCAGTTCTACCTGGACCAATGGTCTGACTTTTTGTCTGAAGTGTTGTAGACATTGAGGAATTAATATGGAAAATAATTTGCTTGTAATTCTGACGAAAAGCTCCTTATTTCGTAGCCGTCAGCATTAAAGCACAAGGAAACCCTTCATAAACATCAAGCTTGAAAAATTCGTCTTGAAATTTTATATCCCTTACGTACTGCCTTTTTGCATGCAGGACTTCAATCAGTCACGCTGTATAAAACATGTAAATTTAAACTCCCGCGATGACCGTTAGACGCAGCCATTTTCACGACAGGTCATTTGAAACAAAGTTTGAAAAAATAATCAGAGCATACGTAGCAGTCAAGACACTAACTAAATAAAATTTAAAATTCCTGTATCTTGTCAATAAGATTAAAAATGCGTTTTTAAGTTAGTAAGTGGTGCACCCTGGAGGGTGAGTCAGCGACATTTTACCAATTGGTGAAAACATTTTAAATAATTAATAATTTTCTATTCTAGTTACACAAGTCTTTCTAGTAGGTAAGCGAAAATCTAAGTAATATAGATTTGCAAGGAAAGTCTTTTGAGACATAATTTAACATTTCCTTTTCTTCCCTTGATTTACGTTTGGTACATGACGTCATGTAATGGCGACTTCGGAACAGCATTGCGGGAGATTTAAAATGAAAACAAACTAAAATTCCTTTCAGTGCGAGTAAGATATACGCATAAAATTGCTGTATAATTTTAAGGCGATTTTTCTGAAACCTACTTCAGGTGTCCCTTTTCTTGTCCTTTAAGTACAATGTGTTATAGTAAGCTAATACTTTTTTGCGTTTTTACTACATTTTCAATTGTTATATTTTTCTCTGTTATTATTATTGATTTTTAAAACTCGTCTTCAAAGTCTCATTCCATCTATTATAGACATTGAGACATCAACATTTATTAGAGTTGTATTATTACTTCCGTTTCTCTTATCTGCACGTCTTGTTTTTATTATTTTATTACATTTGATTTTATTATTAGGGTAGATTTTTTTGAGCTACAGTTTACGATTGGGTCCAGTTTTCCTTTATCAAATCACTTAGAACGACTAATGGCTTAAGAATTGCAGTTAGCACACCATAAATAGTTACGTTGAATGTTAGCTGTTGTCTAACAAACCACAAACAGTTGCTGTGAATGTCAACTGCTGTGTAACACACCACAAACACTTGTGCCAACAGAAAGTGATGTTTAAATAATACAATAACATTCAAGAGTGATGAATTGCAATCTGCCACTATAACATATAGGGTCCTTCAAGATCCCTTTCCATCTATTGTTGATATTGAGGCTTTATCATTTTTAGAGTATTCCACCCACTCCTATCTGCAGCTAACAGCGTAAGTTCTTTTATTCCTGAAGGTAGATTTGGTTGAAGTTGTTGAACATCTTTATTTATCTTAGCTATCCAAGTTGTTTCCTTTAAGGCGATTCTTACTGGTGCTTCATTTGTTAATCTTAGAAGACGTCCTAGCCATCTTAATGTCCGGATCTTGACTTTCGAACACCAAGAAGTCTCTTTCGTTCTTGCGTATAAATCTTCATTTTTTTATTATGCATGGTTAGAATTCTTAGTTAGAATTAGAATTAGAGTTAGAATTAATTAGAATTGCTGTAAATTACGTCTGTTTATAACGTAATTCATCTGCATTAATGATTTTGCAATTTAATTAGTTTCAGATTAAGAATAGTTCACTGAACAAGAAATATAGTAATGTTATAGTTTAGTTTATTAACGATCAACACAAAACTATATACAATACAAAAGTTACACAACATCCTAACACTTAATAATATCAATAAAATAAGGGCGTACTGATGATAATGGTATTATGGCGCGTTCAGACTATCAAGTCTTCTGTGGTGAGTTTTCTCTCTAACAGCAAAATAGCAAGTGTGGACTGCTTTGCTAGTTAAAGTTAATGTAAGCTGCTCCGACACTAATTGAACATGCTTGCGAGTTACTTGACGAGTTACTTGGCGAGTTACTTGACGAGTTACTTGACGAGTTACTTGGCGAGTTACTTGACGAGTTACTTGGCGAGTTAGCTTGGCAAAAGAACTAGCAAGTCTGAACGTGCCATTAACATTCTGCCTGCCCAATGTCTACAACAGGCCTAAGGAACATATAATGGTGATGATGATGATGATGATGATGATGATGATGATGATGATGATGATGATGAGGGGGTGATGCTCATTATGATAATGATGACGACGACGTGACAACGACGTGACGACGGCAGTAGTGATGATGATGATGTTGACGATGCTGCTGCTGCTGCTGCTGCTGCTGATGATGATGATGATGATGATGATGATCATGATGATGATAATGATTTTGATACTATTTAATACAACTCTTTTTGGACACCTTTATAATTATCATCATAGGACCATATTTTAATTATTTTTGACGGTTGCATTGCGTTACGACGGTGGGGTTAGTGGTTTATTTTAGCGAGATCAAAATAATTTCGTTTTAATATTAAGCAGACCTAATCTACATTGCATTGTTCGTTGCTTCTGCAACAGATGGCAGCACAATGTAACCTTCGGCTTAAAGCCGCAACATAAATTTCGTAATTGCAGAACGATAACGATACATAGTATGGCGGGTCGCAGGATTAAACCGTCACGGGCTTCGTGAAAATGTAGTGTATTGAATGTAAAATTGCGTGGGCCAATCAGAGCTCAGTTTTCTAGGCCAATTTTCTCGAGCGTGTAACCTGTTCTCGTAGATTCGAGGGCAGTGAGTTCTCGGCCATGTTCGGCTTCGGTTTCATTTTGTTTTTCTCTTCTTGGTTGCTGTTATTAAGTCAGTCGTGATTCAGTCATTTTTGGTTTAACCCTTTGGTTTGCATTTCGACTCAACGCGTAAGTGTCAGCTATAAACTGTTGCTAATTGTTTCATTTTGCTGTTTTTCCTTCTTTTCTTTCTTTTTATAATTTTCTTTAGTTAATTATGAATCCTCGCTGTCATAGATGGCATCACACTGGTGTCAGAAGTGGGATACGAAATTGCAGCACGTTAACGATACATAGCTTTCACTTGTTTTTTTATGATTTTGATAATGATATCACTATTGTTAAAAACAAACCAAATACAGTAGTCCCATCACATTTTTTTATTTTTCACCACATTAAACGAAAATATTCACCCAACAGGCCCAATCCACCTATAAAGGCTTAAAGCTACAATTTTTACATTGAAGCAGGAGATGGTACATTTCAATACATTGAAGCAGGAGATGGTACATTTCAATACATTGAAGCAGGAGATGGTACATTTCAACACATTGAAGCAGGAGATGGTACATTTCAATACATTGAAGCAGAAGATTGAAGCAGGAGATGGTACATTTCAATACATTGAAACAGGAGATGGTACATTTCAATACATTGAAGCAGGAGATGGTACATTTCAATACATTGAAGCAGGAGATGGTACATTTCAATACATTGAAGCAGGAGATGGTACATTTCAATACATTGAAGCAGAAGATTGAAGCAGGAGATGGTACATTTCAATACATTGAAACAGGAGATGGTACATTTCAATACATTGAAGCAGGAGATGGTACATTTTAATACATTGAAGCAGGAGACGGTACATTTCAATACATTGAAGCAGGAGATGGTACATTTCAATACATTGAAGCAGGAGATGGTACATTTCCATACATGAAGCAGGAGATGGTACATTTCAATACATTGAAGCAGGAGATGGTACATTTCAATACATTGAAGCAGGAGATGGTACATTTCAATACATTGAAGCAGGAGATGGTACATTTCAATACATTGAAGCAGGAGATGGTACATTTCAGTACATTGAAGCAGGAGATGGTACATTTCAATACATTGAACCAATACATACAATACATTCAATACATTCAATACATTGCAATTCACTTTTTCAACAGAGAGAAAAGGGGGTTAATTAGGTTTTCCTACATTGCTTTAAATCTTGTCTCTGATGAACTTCTTTCTAATTCATTTCTTTTCTCTTTTTCTCTATCTCTGTCTATTATTTTATCTTAACTACTCCCTGTTTTTCTATAATTCTCTCTCTTGTAAATTAAGTCGTTTTTTTCAACTTTTAGGGCATAATAGTTAAAGATAATAATGCAAATTGTAATGTAAAAATACATGCTGAAGAGATAAAAGATTACAATTAGGATACAATTAAATTTAATAGTACGCTATAACTTAATAGCAAAATAATGTTTATTTCCAAGTCGTTTCCAACACCATCTAATATAACCTCACCACTTAATACGCATTTTGTTGAGTTTAACAAAAGACTGGAGAAAATAATAATAAATATGAATAAAAATAACAAATTTAATGATTGTATTTAATACATGGTTATGTCTCGTGTTTTGGCCTTTAAACAGTTTGAATAGGCCAGCGCATTTTAAGCCTTCCTGTTTATAAAGTTGTTCGCGTTAGCGCTCTTTTATTAAAACTTTCAGTTCCAAATTATTTTTTTAAAAAGAAAAAAATTTGGCTTGGTACTTTTGTTCAGCATGTCCATCTTGTTTACACGGTATAATAATATTTTCTACCTGTACCCGCGTGCTAAATATAGTCTGTATCCCACGGGATACATTGGGATTGAATGGAAGCATAAAATGTGCTTCATTTTGCAACTGCTGATAATTTTTTAAAGTATTTAAGACATTTAGTATGCATGCTATGCTGATCTGTACAAAGTCGTCTCTAAACTACTGTACCTTGCACAGTTTTTTGTGCTATTAGACATTTAGTATGCACGCTGCGCTGATCTGTACAAAGTCGTCTGTAAAGTACTGTACCTTGCACAGTTTTTTATGCTATTAGACATTTAGTATGCACGCTGCGCTGATCTGTACAAAGTCATCTCTAAAGTACTGTACCTTGCACAGTTTTTTATGCTATGTAGATTTTCTAGTTTGCCATTTTATCAGCATTTTTAGTCTATTGTTATTGACTTAAATCAAAATAACTATTAACAGATCAAATAACTGTCAGTTTTAGAAATTTATTAATTTTAAAGGCAGAGAATATTCTCGTATCCCACGGGATACAACGGGTATGAAAGGGTTAAGCGTAAGCGAGAGGGTGAGAATAAGCGCTAAATGGCTTCTTCTTCATCTTGCACGTTCCATCTGCAAACTCTGCATCATACCCTTCGTTCCCCGTCAGAACCTCCTTGACGCACTCCAGTCCGTTACCACACTCACCATTTGCGCCCCACGGACCCCCGCATGATTCTCCAGGACCCTATAATGTTAAAAGAAAGAAAACTGCACCGTCAGAAATAATCAGTTCAGTATAAAGTGTTATGGCTAACATATTGTTCCGGTGTTCGACCCGGTAGACAGCCTTACGGCCCGCCATCGGTGATGCGGGTAAGCGCTGCATAACCGACACTCCAGAAATTTAAAAAAAGAAACAACAAAACCAAAACTTAGAATTCAAAGGGACGGCTGAGAAGAACAACACAATAGAAAAAACATAACCTGATGACAATGCTTCAAACCTTACGGAATCCACGACACTCGGCAGGCAGACAGGAGAAGTGCATTCCACGACAACCAGAAGACAACTGACGATGTCACGTGTTCGTTCTTTCCACAGGAAACCACTGCTCAACCAATTGCAGGTAATGTGATGGGCTTCCTAGTTTAAAGTGGAGGTCATAACATTACCTGTAGGTTGGCTGGCCTGGTGGCTATGAATAGAACTGCACTGTCCCCTGCTCAGCTCAATGTTGATAGAAAAAGTGCGCAATAAAGTTTCTTATATTCTCCAAATTACGTGAACGTTTTAGGCAAGTAGGTAGGACTTGCGGGTACACGATACTCAGAATCATTTATAATTCAAATTACGGAAAACCAGAATCAATCACAAATTTTACAATGGTTAATTGGTGATTAATTATCAAACAACGTGTGTTACACTCATCCAATTCAATTCAATTCAAGTCAATTATTTTCTTACTTGGCTGATTTACAGCACAAAACATTACCACTATATACATAATGATAATACCAATATGATCATAAAAACGGGTATTTACGGTTTGAAAATTGCGCAAATCAGCCTCGAGGAGGGTAGGAGTGTGAGCTTTCAAGACTCACCACCAGACGGCGCAAACGCATGCATGGCGCAGACTGAGAAATGCATACAAAATATCTCAAAGTTAAAACAATATACAGTCAAGAAACAATTAACGATAATTACACAGACAAATGAGATTAGAAGCACTGTTTGAGCAGTTTTCTGCAAAGTACCCGGGTAAATATTATTACATAATATTTGTACTGTTCAGTAGTAGTAGTGTAAAGTAAATAGATAGATACAAAACAGAAATAAAAATACATAAATAAGTGACTTATAAATGAATTATAAATACTGATAAGGCGATAACTGAAATCAACTTACATTCTAAACGAACTTAGAACTAAATTACTACTAAACTATCAGTTGACTACTAAACTATCAATAATAAATAAACAAAATAAGCATTTATTTTTATTAGGGGACTACAATTTGAACTTATTAAATTACTCTTCGCATCAAGACACGGCAGAGTTTCTTGATACTATTATTACTAACTATCTCTTTCCAGTTATTACTTGTCGTACTCGAATTATAGCATACAGCTCTACATTAATTGATAATATTCTAACAAATGTTATACAGCATCAGTATAGAGCCGGAAATCTCTTGCTAGATGTCACCGCTCACTTACCAATTTTCTTAATCATTGACTTAAAAACTAATCGTTAATTTATTCATTCGTTCTTTACCGCGTTATTTCTATTTTTTCTCTATTTGATCATTCATTCTATCATTTGTTTTTAGTCATGATAAGCAAGTTATAGTCGATCATTAACAAAAGTTGACAAGTTTATCAACACTCGTCATAATAACAACTTGCCTTTAAACACTCGTCGCAGCATCCGCAAACATCCTTGCCTACTCCGTACTTACAGTCAGCCTCAGTTAGTTCGGGGATGTTGAATTGCTTGCAATAATCTGCTGGCGTTTCCCATGTGATTCTGTCATAGCATTGACAGGAAAGAGAATACGTTCTAGAAAGGAAATGAAATGAATGATACAATCATCGGTGCTACGTCATTGTAAGCAGCCAAATTCTGTTGTTTTAACAGCAACTGCTGATTGAAGCAGCAGCAAAGGCAACAACAACACCAACTACAACTACAACAACTACAACAACACCAACTACAACTACAACAACTACAACTACAACAACACCAACTACAACTACAACAACACCAACAACAACTACAACAACACCAACTACAACTACAACAACACCAACACCAACTACAACTACAACAACACCAACTACAACTACAACTACAACAACACCAACAACAACTACAACTACAACAACACCAACTGCAACTACAACAACACCAACTACAACTACAACAACACCAACAACAACTACAACAACACCAACTACAACTACAACAACACCAACTACAACTACAACAACACCAACACCAACTACAACTACAACAACACCAACTGCAACTACAACAACACCAACAACAACTACAACAACACTACAACTACAACAACTACAACTACAACTACAACAACACCAACTATAACTACAACAACAACTACAACTACAACTACAACAACACCAACTACAACTACAACAACACCAACTACAACTCCAACAACAACGACGACGACGACGACAACAGCAGCAGCAGTAATAGCAACAACAACAACGACAATCTGAGTGGTTTAAGCGATTGGCATAAGAGAAGTCTTTTACTAATCGCCTAAAGGAAGTGAGGGTGATTTTTTTTATATACTATCCTATTTTCAGGTATGGTAAAAAGTATACACAATTAATACTGCCAAAGCGTTTCTGGTAGTTAAATTATCATTTAAATCTTAATTAAAGGCGAACCCAACTATTGATTACATCATAACCTATCGTATTTTTCAACAACACAGAATATTCTATGATCGGGTTGCAATACGTCACAAACTAACACATCTGAATTGAGGTGTACAGCATCTGTTTTTGCGCAGTGCGTTTCCAAAATACAGGCGCTAGTGTCCATCTAACTAGCGATTGGAAAAATGCATGTAACAGCGAAGAACTAGAGGCGTGAACATGAAATTGTGTTTGTGTGGTAATAATTCTTTCACGTGAGTCTTTTTTGAAAGAAAAATTGTACATTTCCTTTCAATATTTTAAAGAGTAGTTTTGGCCTACAGTTTACGATTGGGTCAGTTTTTCCTTTAATCTACTCAGCTTGCCTTTTCAAATTCTGTTCCAGTTTTTTTCGTTGATTTCTTAACAAGTTTCTTCAATGAGGGTTCTATATGTTTGTTGCTTCTTAGCTTTTTTGTTCCTTCAATTCAGTCATTCATTTTGTTATTCTTGGTTTATTTTTCCTCAGTGACTTGTTTGTTCATTCATTCATGAATTCTCATTCATTCATTCATCATTCTATCATTCATTCATTCATTCATTCATTCATTCATTCATTCATTCATTCATTCATTCATTCATTCATTCATTCATTCATTCATTCATTTATTTCTTACATATTTGTTCATTCGTTCATGAATTCTCATTCATTCATTCATTCATTCATTCATTCATTCATTCATTCATTCATTCATTCATTCATTTATTTCTTACGTATTTGTTCATTCGTTCATGAATTCTGATTCATTCATTCATTCATTCATTCATTCTATCATTTATTCATTTATTTCTTACGTATTTGTTCATTCGTTCATGAATTCTCTTTCATTCATTCATTCATTCATTCTATCATGTATTCATTTATTTCTTACGTATTTGTTCATTCGTTCATGAATTCTCTTTCATTCATTCATTCATTCATTCTATCATGTATTCATTTATTTCTTACGTATTTGTTCATTCGTTCATGAATTCTGATTCATTCATTCATTCATTCATTCATTCTATCATTTATTCATTTATTTCTTACGTATTTGTTCATTCGTTCATGAATTCTCTTTCATTCATTCATTCATTCATTCTATCATGTATTCATTTATTTCTTACGTATTTGTTCATTCGTTCATGAATTCTCATTCATTCATTCTATCATTCATTCTATCATGTATTCATTTATTTCATACGTATTTGTTCATTCGTTTACATAAATCATTCGTCAATTCATTTGTTCGTTCTTTATGACTTTTTTCGACTTTTTTCTTTTATTCACTCAGTCATTCATTTGTTCCTTTAACTTTTTATTCACTCAAAGAATTTCATTCACATAATAACACAATACAGTGACAGTACTTACTGTGCTATCAAGCCCACTGCAACGACTACAAGAAGAAGACCCTTCACTTAATGATACAATACAGTGACAGTACTTACTGTGCTATCAAACCCACTGCAACGACTGCAAGAAGAAGACCCTTCACATAATAATACAATGCAGTGACAGTACTCACTGTGCTATCAAACCCACTGCAACGACTGCAAGAAGAAGTCCCTTCACATAATAATACAATGCAGTGACAGTACTCACTGTGCTATCAAACCCACTGCAACGACTACAAGAAGAAGACCCTTCACATAATAAGACAATACAGTGACAGTACTTACTGTGCTATCAAGCCCACTGCAATGACTGCAAGAAGAAGACCCTTCACTTAATGATACAATACAGTGACAGTACTTACTGTGCTATCAAACCCACTGCAACGACTGCAAGAAGAAGACCCTTCACATAATGATACAATACAGTGACAGTACTTACTGTGCTATCAAGCCCACTGCAACGACTGCAAGAAGAAGACCCTTCACATAATAATACAATACAGTGACCGTACTTACTGTGCTATCAAACCCACTGCAACGACTGCAAGAAGAAGACCCTTCACATAATGATACAATACAGTGACAGTACTTACTGTGCTATCAAACCCACTGCAACGACTGCAAGAAGAAGACCCTTCACTTAATGATACAATACAGTGACAGTACTTACTGTGCTATCAAACCCACTGCAACGACTGCAAGAAGAAGACCCTTCACATAATAATACAATACAGTGACCGTACTTACTGTGCTATCAGGCACACTGCAACGACTGCAAGAAGAAGACCCTTCACATAATAATACAATACAGTTACAGTACTTACTGTGCTATCAAGCCCACTGCAACGACTGCAAGAAGAAGTCCCTTCATTTTTCACTTGATTAAGGACAGAACAAGGTTCTTGACGAGTCTTTCAGAAAGAAATCTTTGAGAGCAAACTGGATGTGCTGGACATCCACTTTTATATTATGCACAGCAAAGTGGCCCTTATCAGTGGCTTTTATACTTTACAAAAATGGTGGCAGTGGGTCTAACTGATTTGTTTGTAATATGGGCACTTTGATAATTTTAAAATCCAGGTCACAAGTGTAAAATCTGTTGGCCAGTGTCGTTTTTACTATTGACGTGTGTGGGCATCATTTAGGTTAATTTTAGTACCAGTATCATTGTGACTCTTTTTGTTACTTAACTGTCTGTGTGTGTGTGTGTGTGTGTGTGCGTGCGTGCGTGCGTGCGTGCGTGCGTGCGTGTGTGTGTGTGTGTGCATGTGTGTGAGAGGTGTGTGTGCATGTGTCTGAGAGGTGTGTGCACATGTGTGTGTGTGTGTGTATGGGTGAATGTGTATGTGTGCGTGCATGCGTGTGCGTGTGCGTGTGTGTGTGTGTGTGTATGTATGTATGGGTGAGTGTGTGTGCGTGCATGTGCGTGTGCATGTGTGTGTTTGTGTTTAGCTCTTGTGAAACCTATACTGCTAGCAGGTTGCTGCATGTAAAATTCAGTTAACACAGACGTTTCACAAGTTTTTTTTGCATATTCGTGATCCTGGGGCCCTCTTTTGTCTAAACGTGAATTTTCAGCATTTTCTCACACGCTGTCCATAGTCAGCATTTAGTCAGTTTCATGTGTATGCTAGTTGAGCCTAATGCACAATTTACTCGGTTTGCCCTGTAAACCTATTGTGGGAGGGCAACAAACCGATGTTGAATTTGTGAATTGCACGTAGAACTTCTTTGTGAAACTCGCGCGCATGCGCATGTGGAACATAAATGAACCATGTTGTTTATGCATGCATGTGAATGACGAATCCTGTTGGTAAACAGCTTAGAATTTTTTCAAGTATTTCAAGTATGATTATATATATATATATATATATATATATATATATATATATATATATAAGAAACAGAACATGTTGTTATCATGTAAAAACAAAAGCAAATAAACAACAGTTATAGTTCTGGTTGATATTAAAAGTCTTACTGATTTAACCGACTAAAACACGACACAGTTAAAAATGTTCATATATGTTTAATCAATAATTCTACAGCTAATATGTTATAGTCTCTGTGTCCATGGGGTTCACATATTTTTTGTCAAGGCTGATAAAATGAAGCTGTCACTAAAAATTGTCAAACTACCATTATAGTTATGCTTCAGTGAGTTTCTCTGTGTTTACAAATTCATTAATTCTTCTAGCAGAATGAAGTTACTTTATCGGACTTGTTTTACAAGAAAAGAACTTTTGTTACCAAGGCCCACACTTTTGCAGCTTGTATTGCTGACGATGTTTTCAATTAATGCCACAAGAATTTTCACAATATGCTGTAGGCCAGTCTACTTTTGCATATTGATTGTTTACACTCTATTAGAATATACTATAATGATACTATAACTTTCGACGGTACTAAAATATATATATATGGAATTCATATATAGACAGGGAGTCTGCTTCCAAAAAGTGAACATCAGGATGCAATGGCGGAAATTAATTTTTATTTACCAATATTATATCTATTTCTACTTTTTTTAATTAGTCAAAACAGTGAACCGGTGACGTATGATGGGAAATTATGAAATAGAACTGCTGACGTACATTGTGCGTACATTATTTAGTTGCAGTATGAACCTTTCTGATTTTGTGTTTAATTTTGGCGGGTTGTTTTTCTCTCACAAAATGATTTTTCGTGTAACACAAAAGGTGATGCCTGATAGAACAATGGATAATAAAAATACTATCATATCTATGGATACAACGGTAATGCTTTATATAGACTACAGAAAAATAATTCGTTGTGTTGTTTGTGTTTAGCTGATTATTGATGTTTCAGGGATGGCAAAACTATGAAGAGTCAGATTATAAAACTACACGTTTACTGAACGTCAAACACGATAAATATAACAGATAGTAATGCCAAGCCCCCTGATCTAGCCTGCTCTCCTTCAGCTCCAGACTCAATCTCCTGAGCTGGGCGCATCACAAGGCTTATATATCGTGCGCCGAGCTTCGACGCCTCAATTCTGAATCACTTGCTCACGTGACACCACTCCTTAACTGGCTTCATGCCAGCATTCATCAACATAATTATCTATCATAATCGAACGCTTTTAACATAGTTCAACAGGTCCTCTTTTACTCATACTAATAATAGTGATAACAACGTAAGGGTTTATCAGTTTGTGTTTTTCATTATTATTAATGAATATTATTTGTAGTAGTCACTAACTTGCAATGCATTTTGGGGTATTTCCACGTGGTCTCCACTTCCACCGGCGGTTGCACATTCTTATCGACTCGCCCCACAATTCAAAGTTGGTCTTACAGCTAAACTCACAGACTGATCAACATGGATGCCGCCTTCATTCTCTTGGGTGTACGTCGCCATTTTCGGGACGAAAAAAAGCTTTGGACATTGCAGTCGTGAACCTCACGATTTCTTGATTTTATTTTTTATTATTATGTCATGTGTCATTATTTTTTATTTATTATGTCATATTATTACATTCTCTTGTTAAAACATCAAAAAATCCTACACAAGAAATTTCAGCTGTAAAATAAGTCTATTTCTTTATATACAGTCTAAACTTTCATCCTTGAACTAGTCTGCATAACATTTACCTTTCATAGAATTGCTGGCTTCCTTGCTTCATGAAAAAACTTACCTGGGCAGTTGGCTTTCAGAGATCATTGAATAAGCATGTGATAAACTGAGAGAGCAATGTATAGTGTTATTAATGAGTTATATAAATAAAACTCACCTGTATTCTACCTATTCTGATGTCTTAGCTATTTACCTTCAGAAATTCTTCATAATTGCTGCGCGTTTCAAAAAGAATACTTACTACATTAACAATAACTGTCATTGTATTAAGGCATAAACCAAGTCTCTCGGGAAGTTGAACTTATTTTACTGGGTGGGGGGGGTTTATATATCATGAAAATCAAGTTAAACTTATTTTATAGTTGCCTTCCCCGTGAACAACTTGGCGAAGTTTTTTAGCAGAACGTTGTCTAATTAACGTTTTTGTATCGGAGTGTACCCGTGATACTGTCGTACACAAGCGGGCTAAAAATGAAGCTGTTATTACTTCATTACAGCATTTGACCTTGGGTCGGATAGGTAGTGACCTTGGGTCAGCTGATAGAAATGACTGTCGTTGCGTTCATTCACATGTTTTCATCAAATTCTGCAAAAGCGATGTATTTCACTACCATGGAAAGTTATAGGTCCATTATAGTACATTCTAATAGAGTGTAAACAATCATTGCGCAAAAGTAGACTGGCCTACAGCATATTGTGAAAATTCTTGTGGCACTAATTGAAAACATCGTCAGCAATACAAAGTGTGGGCCTTGGTAAGAAAAGTTCTTTTCTTGTAAAACAAGTCCGATAAAGTAACTTCATTCTGCAAGAAGAATTAATGAATTTGTAAACACAGAGAAACTCACTGAAGCATAACTATAATGCTAGTGTGACAATTTTTAGTGACAGCTTCATTTTATCAGCCTTGACAAAAAATATGTGAACCCGATGGACACAGAGACTATAACATATTAGCTGTAGAATTATTGATTAAACATATATGAACATTTTTAACTGTGTCGTTTTCAGTCAGTTAAAGCAGTAAGACTTTTAATATCAACCAGAACTTTAACCGTTGTTCATTGGCTTTTGTTTTTACATGATAACAACATTTTGTGTTTATTTTTACACAGCTGGGTTATTAAAATATTAGGATTAAATAAAATTCTTGTGGTCAGTTGGACTAAAACAAAAATTAATCATAATAATACATATTTTATTAACATATTATTATCCACTTTTACAAAATAAATCACGGTATTTTTTTCTGTTTAAATTTTGGCATTAGTCACTTTCCACAGATTCTGTTCCAGCAAATCGGAAATCAATCATAAATCTATATATCTATAATTATTAATCTATATATATATATATTAATTAATCTATATATCATAAATTTATAATTATTATTGATAAGTTTCTATTAAGGGTATGAGCAGGCCAGCCTAATCAGCACAAGTCAGAATGCTGAATTTTGGAAATTGAAATGGCATACCTGTAGTTTTGATAGTACTTTTATATTACAAGCACCAGCATGAATGGTTATTTAGCAGTATGAATACTCTTAGAAACATATTTTATGCACTCCATTAGCGAATAATTAAGAACTGTCATTCTGTGGTGATTAATGATAACTCTTACGACTTACTTTGCTTCAAAAATGAAAAATTGCTACCATTATGATAGGCCCTATCACAAAGCCTAATTCATTTTTGCCACGCTGGTGTGCTCGGTTAATAGTGCCCGCAGCCTCGTTTTCTTAATGCATTTTGTATTAAAATCTCTTAAAACACAAATTTCTGTCTTTTTCCACAAACGGGAAATTGGAAGGAGCTCTTGTTGTAGCAAGACACGTAAGTATCCCATTTTACATAATCATGTACTGAGATCGAACTTTACTGAACAGTTCTCACAACTTATTGTCAAACTACGAAGAATTTGAAGCCAAAAAATGTTTTCTTTTTTACATAACCCTTTCAGTCCCAATTTATTTTTTTAATAAGAAAAAAATTTTTGGCTTGGTACTTTTGTTCAGTATATCCATCTTGTTTACACATAATAATTATTTTTTTCTACCTGTGCACGCGTGCTAAATATAGCCTGTATCCCACGGGATACATTGGGATTCAATGGAAGCATAAAATGTGCTTCATTTTGCAACTGCTGATAATTTTTTAAAGTATTTAAGACATTTAGTATGCATGCTATGCTGATCTGTACAAAGTCGTCTCTAAAGTACTGTACCTCGCACAGTTTTTTATGCTATGTAGATTTTCTAGTTTGCCATTTTATCACCATTTTTAGTCTATTGTTATTGGCTTAAATCAAAATAACTATTAACAGATCAAATAACCGTCAGTTTTAAAATTTTATTAATTTTAAAGGCAGAAAATATTCTCGTGTCCCACGGGATACAACGGGTATGAAAGGGATAATCATGTACTAAGATCAAACTTTACTGAACTGCCTATCAGTTCTCACAACTTGTATATAGAAAAAGGCCGACCTGTTAATAATCGAATATAAACATTGTAATGAAGGAAAAATTGAAGCTGAAATGTATTCTGTACTTGATTGTAAAAAGTGCTACGATTTAAAGTCAAATTCTATTGTGAAAATTTTTCTTGCTTTTATTATTCTACCTATGGAGCAAAAATTTGTTTTGCTGTTAAGAAATAGTGATTTTGAAACGACAAATTTAGTGGCAAGATTCATTACTGGGAGTTTTATAAAACGAAACTTACAAAATTAAGCTGATCTGTTGTTTTATTTAATAGTGTAAGATTTTCATTACGTACTATAATTCTAATTTTTCTTTTTAAATGTAGTTTACCGTTTTGTAAAATGAAATTTTAATATAATACTATGCTCTGCCGTATAAACTTGTTGGAAAATGTAATTGGAGGTCTAAAACTCGTTTTGTACTAAACTTTCTAATATAACATAGCATAATATCATATAATTGTAATATTTAACCACTGTAAATACCGTTTTTTACTACTACTATTAATATAGTTGTTGTTGTTGTTTTTATTGTGTATTATTGTATGTTGTGTGTTGTTGTCATTTATTGTGTGTAGACGATAGCACCCTATGTGCGAGGTTATGTCTGTGTAGTTTTTTCTTCATTGTAATGTATTGCATTGTTTATATAATGTGTTGAAACTCGTGCATAAATCTGAATATATGTGTTCTATATTTGTGCATTAGTTTTTAAGCAGTAGTCAGTAAAGCAAGCAGAGGAAGGCCCATAAAACTGTAAAATTGACACTACTTAATGTTTGTAGGCCTAAGTAAGTAGTAAGTAAGTTTGCAACTTACTTCTAACGTAATAGGTACGTTATTATTTAGTGTATGCCCCACCCTGGTGGGTGAGGCAGCAACATTTTAGCAATTGATGAAAACAATATAATATAATATAATATAATATAATGTAATGTAATGTAATGTAATGTAATGTAATGTAATGTAATGTAGTGTAGTGTAGTGTAGTGTAGTGTAGTGTAGTGTAGTGTAGTGTAGTGTAGTGTAGTGTAGTGTAGTGTAGTGTAGTATAGTATAGTATAGTATAGTATAGTATAGTATAGTATAGTATAGTATAGTATAGTATAGTATAGTATAGTATAGTATAGTATAGTATAGTATAGTATAGTATAGTATAGTATAGTATAGTACAGTACAGTACAGTACAGTACAGTACAGTACAGTACAGTACAGTACAGTACAGTACAGTACAGTACAATACAATACAATACAATACAATACAATACAGTACAGTACAGTACAGTACAGTACAGTACAATACAATACAATACAATACAATACA
>JAQGDQ010000525.1:0-2500 GCA_030141605.1 Tubiluchus corallicola | reverse complement strand
CTGGAGTCTGTTCTACTGTCACGTTTGTAAAAATACGGCTTGAAGTAATGTGTTTAGGAACACGAATGTCACACGAAAGATTGTGTTGTCACATTTGTATGACCTACGTCACAAGAATGATTGCATTGTCACATTTGTATGACATACATCACAAGAATGACTATTTTGTCACGTTTGGATGGCCTATGTCACAAGAAAGATTGTGTTGTCATATTTATATGACCTTTGTCACAAGAATGATTAGCTTGTCACATTTGTACGATCTTTGTCACAAGAAAGATTGTGTTATCACATTTGTATGACCTACGTCACAAGAAAGATTGTGTTATCACATTTGAATGACCTATGTCACGAAAAAGATTGTGATTTCATTTCAATTCTACGTACAGATAAATATCTTTCGATAGCTGCAAAGCATTTACGTTTGTTATGCAGGGGAAATTAACTTTGAAATACGTTTTTGAATTGACTCTAGTAAATTTGTTAGTTCTAATATTAAAGAAGTACGAAGTACGCAACGCAAAACGTAACAAAAAACCTCTACGTTTCCTAATTTTGTTCTTACAGTAAAGAGGATCTGTTAAATTATGTTAAAAGTGTCAGATTATGATAGATAATTATGTTGATGAATGCTGGCATGAAGCCCAGTTAAGGAGTGGTGTCACGTGAGCAAGTGATTCAGAATCGAGGCGTCGAAGCTCCGATATATACGCCCTGTGATGCACCCAGATGAGGGGATTGAGTCTGGGAGCTGAAGGAGAGCAGTTAGATCAGGGGGCTTGGCATTACTATCTGTTACATTTATTGTGTTTGATGTTTAATAAACGTGTAGTTTTATAATCTGACTCTTCATAGTTTTGCCATTCCTAAAACACCAGTAATCAGCTCAGCCCAGCTCAGGGGATTGAGTCTGGGAGCTGAAGGAGAGCAGGCTAGATCAGGGGGCTGGGCATTACTATCTGTTACATTTATTGTGTTTGATGTTTAATAAACGTGTAGTTTTATAATCTGACTCTTCATAGTTTTGCCATCCCTAAAACACCAATAATCAGCTTCACACAACCAATACAACGAATTATTTTACTCTTACATTGTAATCTTTGCACTCTGTTTTTCATGTTGACACAGTTATCTTCAACTGCATAAAAACTAACACTGGATTAGACTATCAATACATATCACCCTTACGGTACAAAGTCTCGAGTAACTCTTTCTGTAACGTGCAAAGGTTCATTTCCTGAACGTGTTCGTTTCTTTTTGCTACAGAAGGATAAACTTAAAGCTTTCACTTCTTTGTCCACGTGTAATAGTTCTACGTTATCTATGTAACAGTGTTTGTGGCGCCATCGAGCAAAGGACGACGGGATATTATAAATTTTAAAAGTTCTTTGTTTAACCGGCACTGCGCTGATTAAACTTGTCTGATGAAATTTTAAACTAATTAGAAATTATTAACGACGTCATACGATCGTGAAAGGGCAACTTCTCTTCTGGAACATTTCTGCACGATCGTGAAAGGGCAACTTCTCTTCTGGAACATTTCTGAACGATCGTGAAAGGGCAAATTCTCTTCTGGAACATTTCTGCACGATCGTGAAAGGGCAACTTCTCTTCTGGAACATTTCTGAACGATCGTGAAAGGGCAAATTCTCTTCTGGAACATTTCTGAACGATCGTGAAAGGGCAAATTCTCTTCTGGAACATTTCTGAACGATCGTGAAAGGGCAACTTCTCTTCTGGAACATTTCTGAACGATCGTGAAAGGGCAAATTCTCTTCTGGAACATTTCTGAACGATCGTGAAAGGGCAACTTCTCTTCTGGAACATTTCTGAACGATCGTGAAAGGGCAAATTCTCTTCTGGACTTCTCTTCTGGAACATTTCTGAACGATCGTGAAAGGGCAAATTCTCTTCTGGAACATTTCTGAACCATTATCGCTCTATCATATTCATTACCAGTGAAAGGCAAGGTGTGACTGAAATGGTTTTGCCTACGTGGTTAACTTTCTGCCTTTTCATCGCATGTAAGTATAGCAGACACAAATCTCACTTTCGTGTGAGACAAATGTGAGTGAGACGAATGAGTCGTAAAATTCAAAACAAAATTCGGTACGACACAAATACTAATAAAATGATTAGGTGTCTTTCTTACAGAAATGTCACGTGACGTAATCATTGATATTGTCAACCTACGAATCGTCAAAACAAAACCAGCCTTGCAGTGAGTCCTGTACACATATATATATATATATATATATATATATATATATATATATATATATAATATAATATAAATATATGTATATATATAAGATAATATAAATATATAGTATATAGAATATAATATATATTATAGTATTATATATATAGTATCTATATATATAATATAATATAAATATAATATAATATTGATAATAAAAATATAATATATTTTTCATATATATTTATAATATATTATATATATATATATATAATATAATATATATATATATATATATAT